>RXPK01002830.1:0-124603 GCA_004143645.1 Protaetia brevitarsis | reverse complement strand
TCTAAAGGTGCGAAAGCTCTAGGTACGGAGTCAGCAGCCATGAAACACCTGAAAAATTATTTCCTAAGCTATCTGAGGCGAAGGTCAAAGCCGGTGTCTTCGTAGGACCTCAAATTAAGAAGATTCTCGACTGCGATGACTTTCCTAAAAAGCTCACCCGTAAGGAGAAAATATTGAAGATATACACTGTGTCCACTTAAATATGATACTAATGGGGCAAAAAAAATTATTGAATCTATAAAAAAAATTATATAATTAACATAAAAGGCAGTGCTTCTTTAGAAATATATCTGGGGTTTAAAATTAACATTCGTAATTTTGCTATAATTAAGAAAAAAAAAGGAATTGTCTTCAGAATAAATCACCCTTATTTTTAAAGATATGAAGAAGTTCCATTAGAAAAAAAGTACTTCAAATTCCTAAATATGCCAAAATACCAACTTTCAAGTAAAAATCGAAAAAACACATTTTTACAACAACAAAAAAATTAAAAAAGTATTTTTTCAATGTTTTGGCCCATATTATGTAATTTTATAGAATTCCATTTCTTTGATTTCTACTTTGAAAATTTGTATTTTGGCACATTTAGGGAGTTGAAGTACTTTTTGCTAATGGAGCTTTTTGGTATCTTTAAAAATAAGCGTGTTTTATTCTCAAGACAATTTCTTTTTTTTCTTAATTTATAGCAAAACCACGCGTTTTAACTAAGTTTGAATATAAAATATGTTTTTATAGAAGCACCAACTTTTATTTTACATAATTTTTTTTTTATAAATTCAACAATAAACATTTTTCCCATTTGTCTCATACTTAAGTGGATATACGATATACATATGTGGGTATATTTCAAATTTTCGTTGTCCTAGTCACAAAAGCAAAATTAGAGGGGAATAAAAGTATTTTGCTATTGTTTTGAAGCATAAATAAGTTGGAAATAACGCTTACTATTCAAGGACAAAAAGCGTGTTACATAGTGTTATCAAGAGACGATGTTTCAAAGACCTGATTTTGCGGGCATACATGTTGCGTGGAACTGGTCCTATAAACCTGCCCTTGAGTATTCCAAGCCGGAGCGGGCGTATGAGGTGGTATCGCGTTCACGTGAAACGTTTGGGGAGTCGGAGGCTTAACGTAATGCCCGGCAGGCATCCACCTCTGCTGTTTCGGCAGCTGAGGTGGCAGCAGGAAGCAGGGTTGCGGTGGCATGTGATTCACCTGTATAACCTTTAACAACAAAAAAATTGAAAATGTAGTTCCAAAATCAAATTCTTACTACAAGTTCGAAACATTCTAATGATCCATTTCGATGGGACACCTGTATATTAATCTGTATATCTATCAGGGTATTAAAATTATCCAATTAGCTTCGTGGTATTAGCGGATTATGTTTTATAATGTTTTATAATAAAAATATAAAAGGTATTTTGATTTTTTTTATTAACGTTTTGTCAACGTGCACGTTAATAATATAAATATAATATAATATAAAATTTCTTTAAACTTTAAACAAATGCAAAAAAAAAATCTTGTATATGATGTGAAATCATTAGTGACCCCTTATAATTATTTTTTTTTCGATCTATAGGTAAACTTTTCTCTTTTAATACTTTGTTTTGTGGTCACTTAAATTAGGTGGTTTGTAATTGAAAATTCTCAAGAATTTTCTCCTAAGGGTATAAATCCTAATTTATTTTCTCATTTAACCCTATTATTTTGTTATAAAATTAGCTAAAAATACTTTCGCCCCCACAAATTATCGATCCTCTTCCAAAATGCAAAATATTCGCGGCACTTAATTACGTTCGACTGAATACGTCGTTTATTGTTCCATATAATATATGAAGAGACTAGACATATCTGCATTTATTCTAATAATAATCGAATGGTGAATAAATTAATATAGATGACGGCGCCTATATAAGGAAGGCAGGATGGATTTTGCCATCAAATCGCACGCGCCTGCTTAAGGGAGCGAATATCAACAATATCAACAGCGTAATTATAGTAGAGAAGTGCTGCGCCATAATTTAACAACTTTTTTTTTCAGATGACTTTTATTCGTACTTCAGTACTTGGTTTTATGCTGATTTCCTCGATTTTACAATACGAAGCTCACTCTCAAGAAATTGACGCGAGTGAAACGAGGTATTATTGCGGAAAGAACCTAATGCAAGCATTAACCGTAGTATGTCGAATGAAATATAACAAACCAAGCGGCAAAAGATATTTGGAAGGTTAATATTTTGCCCTATATTTTTTTCTGACATTTCTGACTCTATTTTTTTTTTTTTCAAGACAATTACGACGATGATTTCACTGCAAAACTAAACACGAATTCCGTTGGTCTCTTGGATCTGATGATGGGAAGACAATTTGACTTCTACGATTCCGAACAGCCGCGATACAGGGTAACTAAAGGCGTAGTGAACGAATGCTGTCACAAACCTTGTGGTCGCGCCACATTGCAATCGTACTGTCCCTAGGTAAAAGAATACATTTATAATTATTAGGTATTTTCCATTTGTTTATATACTCGCAGTGTACCTATTTTTAATACCAATAAACGAATAAATTCGTATTAACCTTTGTAATTAGCTGAAAGTACCTTCATAGAAGCTGCAGTTGTTAATTTTGAATTATGAAATATTTATTTTGCTTCTAAGTAATACTTTCAGTACCGATTCGGATAACTTAGGTAAAATTCCAAAGCGATTGCTGGTATGTATGTAGAAGATGGCACAGTAAAAATTGATTGAATTTAATATAAAGGTATCTGACATATTTGAATAACTTATAAATAATAAAAGGACAATATTCCTATCACACATCGTTAAACTTCAATTGATAATACAAAGCTTCTAATAGACACATACAATGATAATCATATGTGATCTACACTTATTGAGATTGAAAAAATACTGGTTTCCTGAATATAATCCACTAATATTTACTACCATTTATATGAATAATTAAGTGCTAAACAAAAATTACGACATAATTTCCGTTTCCATGCATGATTATTTATTCATTAATGTCTTCCTTATTTCCTTAATTCTTTTTATGAATTGTGTAATAATTTTATTTTTATCAAAAAGTCTTTTTGATGGTTATTGAAAGCTCAGCACACGTAAGTTTCTTTAAAATTTTATAAAACTTGTGTTAAATAAATACGATTTTTTTTTAGATTACAATGCCTCAGATATTGGAACATGAGAAGTTGTTTTTGAAAGCGAATTTTCACAATAGATAACGTGATTCAAATGGTCAATGATGTTACTTAACTCAGTTAACGATGTGTATGTTGGATTCATTAATGTTGCCCTAGAGAATGGAACATCATCTAGACATACATTGAGAAATTATTAAGTGGTTTAAAAACAATTGGAGTTCTTATAAAGGACTAAGTTTTGGTGGTCTAACAGTCCTTATTCAGGAAGCAACAAATGATATTCTAGCTCATTTTGATCGTGAAAACCCACCAGGTAATTACCCTTTTTTATTTCTTTTCATGTGTTGTGTAGTATTTTCTTTTATTGAAAAGTATTTTTGGAGGCTATTCAATTCTTTATTGGACGTATATATACTTTAAATCGATTAATGTTGCCCTAGAGAATGAAACATCGTCACGTCATGCTCGTATATTGAGAAATTGTGGGTTCCTATTAAAGGCTAAGTTTTGGTGATCTACCGGTCCTTATTCAGGAAGCTACAGATGATATTCTATTACGTCTTGATCATGAAAAGCTGCCAGGTAGTTGCACTTTCTCATTTTATTTTCTCCATTGGTTTCTTATTTATTTTCTTATTTCTTTTCATGTGTTGTGTAGTATTTTCCTTTAATGAAAAGTCTTCTTGGAGGATATTTCATTCTTTATTGAAGATTCAGCGTATACAGAGTGTCCTATCAAACTGGGTCATTAGAATTTTTCGAATTTCTAGTAGGAAATAGAGTTTGAAACTTGCAGAGTGGTCATGGCTAATGGCCATGATCTATTTAAAGAAAATATGTTGAGCCTTATTGGACTTTTGATATATAGGGTGTCGATATTAACTTTCTTATTTTAAATGAAATGGTGCCATTTTTATGGGTCCAGCGTATTGCTCGCATCATTTTTGATGAATTTGTATTAATGTTTCCTATTCCTAAAGCTAACCGTTTTTGATATATTTGCAATTGTGTCAATATTTGGCGTTTGCACTCCTTCCAATAAAATTAAATATCATAGGCTCATAGACATTAAAATATTCTACGGATGGGGATGCAAGTACACGGTCATAGGTGTTGACTACGAGAGCGATAACTACAATATCCTATACAGGATGACAAGTCATGTCCAATATGGATATCTTTAAAGTAAAAATACTTTTTTTTTTTCAAATGAAGCGTGCTGTTTTTCAGTGAAGCATTGAATGCAGCGCAAAATTCTACATTGATTAGTATTAAAGTGTACCTATTTGTGATAGTTTTTGAAATATTCACACTTATTTCATAAAACTTTATTGAATTTTTATTATTTTTTTTTTGTTACCATAAAAAATTGAGTTAAACCAAAGCGATTTCTCAGATTAAGCTATTAAAATTTTTATTAAGCTAACAAAACTTTTTTCTTTCAAATGGAACATGGTATTTTTTACTACAGCATTGAATGCAGCGCAAAATTCTACATCGATTGATATTAGGCTTTGGTATACCTATTCCTAATAGTTTTTGAATGCTAAAAATATACGTAAATTCTAAGTTTTAACCAAATAAAATGAGTTTTTCCCTACAAAACACTACATTATTTGCCTAACCTCTCTAAATATTTATGATGTCAGATAAGTACTAATAAACAAGTGATATGCATTTTTGGTAATTTACCAAACTGCGCAGTGATAAACCTTTGCAGTATTATAACAAGTCATATCTTTTATAGTAAGTTCTGACGCTGTTAACTCCTTCGCACATTTTCTTCTAACAAGTAAAATATTGTAAATCGAAAGGAATAAGAAAAACATTGAAAGTTACATATACAAATAACATTTTAAACTTATTCTATATTCAAGAAGAATGTAACAATGATTAGATACTTACACCTATTTGCAATGAATAAAAACCTCAAAAAAATAAAATACAGAGGGAAGTTAAAGCAGATGTCCTAAATACACCCATAATATTTCAAATATTGTTCACTTACTAGATCAGGTATTTTTTTGTAGGGAGCCGTCTGACATGGAGTCTCCGAAAACAACGCAGTCTTTTGGCTTTTTGTATTAAACTAGGTATTAAGCGATACAGACAGATAATATAAATCAGGAACAAACTATTAAAAGTCTTCGAAAATGACCAATATAAATGTTCTTTCAGAATAATAATTTCTTAGTTTTTGTTTTAATTTGACTTATTTTCGATGTATTTAATAAGCAGGAAAAATATTAACATATAATTTGCTGTCGAATAATAATTATGGCTTATTAATAATTTATAATTACAATTACATAAAATTTGCTAATAATTGGAAAACTTCCAATGATAAATGTCTCAGGTATGGAAACCAAACAATGCAAAAAAAGATAACGCATCATTCTAAAAAATAATATACAGAGTGTTTTTAGGAAAAGAATATTTTATTTACTCGAAACTTGGAAATTAGTCATATTTTAGGCAATAAATGTCAATATCTCAAAAACTATCAAAAATAGGTATACCAAACTCTAATGTTCAATCCATGTAGAATTTTACGCTGCATTCAATGCTGTAGTAAAAAATACCATGTTCCATTTGAAATAAAAGAGTTTTGTTGGTTTAAAGGTATCCACATTTGAGATGCGTTTTCGAACACCCTGTATATCATTCGGTCATTATTGCCATAACATTTTCTACCTACGTCTTTGTGCTTACATCGATATTAGTAGAACCACTAAATATCTGATACCTCATCAGCTATTTAATTTCACTTGAAACAGTGCAAACGTCAAAAAATCAACAAAATTGCAAATATCTCAAAATCGGTTGAGTTTAGGGATAGGGAACCCTCACGTAAACTAATTGCAAATGACTCGATACATTCATTGTACCGATAAAAATTGTACCATTCCATTTAAAATAAGAAAGTTGATACTAACACCCTGTATACCGAAAGTGCTATAGAGTTGAAAATATTTTCCTTAAATAGACCACAGTGGGCCATGACCACACTGCAAGTTTCAAACTTAAATTCCTGCTAGAAGTTCAAAAAAATCTAATGACCCAGTTCGGTGGGACACCCGTGTATAATACGTATGCCCTTAGCAAACTGGAATATGCGCCATTGGTTTGGTACCCATATTATGCGTGTGATCTAGATCGCAACTAGATCGAATCCACCGTAAATTTCTTAAATTCTTATCGTTCAAGTTGGACAGAATATATCCAGAAATTGCGTCATGGGATGGTATCTTTATCGGAGCGTCGTGATGCACAATGTAGGAAATTTTTAATAAACTTACTCCAGAATAAGATCGATTGTCAATATCTTCTGGAAAATATCCCATTTCTCGTCCCACGCTTAAATACCAGGAGCGGATACAGCTTTAAGCCACCTCAAGCTAGGACAAATTTGATGAAACGGTCACCTATTTCAGTGATGGTCAAGCTTGACATTACCAGTTGTGATGTGTTTCATTAAAAATATAGATATGTGTATACATATGTGTATATATAATCTACACTATATTTCAGATTGTAACAATAATTATTTTGTCTTTTTATAACTGAGTTTTGCAATGCATTACTTTATTTTGTCTCCTCTTTGGGTCTATACCTGTTGGACATCAATAAACATTATTATTATTATTATAACATTGTTATTAAATAATACAAATAAAGAAAATTGGAATTCAAAAAGGCAGATACATGTTCTATTCCATACGATCTATGTACGGTTTAATGTGGAGTTGTAATAGAACTACGATATGATAACAATGAAACTCAGATTTAATCCATTTTAGATTAACGATTAACTAAATAATAACTGTATATGTAATTGTCAACTAACAACTAATTTAATTTCGATTAAATCGCAATTGATAATTTTAATCCTAAATTTAATTGATCAAAATTTAATCTAAATCTGAGGGTGGGTAACTAAAAAATAACGAATGAATTAAATCAATCCGGCCAGATAATTAAACAAAAATTAAACTAATTTCACCTCAATAATAATAATTGGAATTTCTTATTTCAATTTCGATTGATTAATTTGATTGAATTTTACCTAACTCTACACTGTAGTATTTCTTTAACAGTTTTTTTTCAGTTTCAAGTCAACAACAACAGCAGGTTTTTCAGTTTCAAGTCTACAACAACAGCAGTAGGCGCTTTTATACTATTTTTTTCATACTATTGAGGGTACATCGGCGGGTAGAAGTAGTTGCAGGACATGATTTTAAGTGGGAAACCAACCAGTGCGAAATTTCATGTGTAAGTTTAATTCCCTTTATTTTTAGCTAATTTATTTAAAAAATTGTGGAAGACAAGCAATTGGAATTTTATATAAAAATGAGTGCTGTTGTTCTCGCATGCCCTCAGTTTAAGAATATTTAAAGTAATTTTTTTCCAGTTCCCAGCAACTGTTCGGTCTGTTCTATACAACTGCCCAATTGACTTGTAAATTGTAAGCTTATCACGTGAAATGGAGCGCGTAAAACCTTCATACGCGTTAAATAGATTAAGTACGCGCTTACCAGTAACATAAATTATAAAGTTATTAGCTAATAAAGTCATCCCCTACCGTTTAGATATTTTAATTTAATACGATTAGCCGATCAGTGTCAACGGTCAAATTTTATGGAATCATCTCATAAACGTAAAGGTTGTCGTAATGGCGAAACATTAGGCCGTTAGTCCGCCACATAATTTTTCGCAGTTATGGCTGCTAGTAGTCCCATTCTCATTAAGTAAATGCTGTTTAGTGTCTTCGTCTCTAAATGCAAGCTATGCTAAATGGATCTTGCTTTGTAATTTTGCTTGTGTTAGTTAGTCTTAGTGGTCGAACATATGTGCTTAAATGCTATTTTCTGCCATAAAAACTTTAAATTCGTTGGAAATGCTCACGCTTACGGGCTTATGTATGCTTAAAGTGTCGGAATTAGGAAGAAGAGACGATAATTTTATTGTTATCACAGTCTGAACACGATTACTTACCCCCTTTTATGGCTTTACATTAATATTTTCATGATAAATGTCATACAATTAAGTTCGTTTCAGATTTTATTACTTTTGTTTGAATGTTTGATTAAAGCGGGACTTCTGCAATACGCCGCTTTATTGGCATTAGCTGAAGTACTGTGATTTAAAGGTTATACCGGATGATGATAAAAAAAAAGAATTGCTACAATCAATCATTACTAGAAGACGAAATCCATGCGAATACTGCTATAGGCGATGATTACGTTTTACGAAGAATTTCGTTTACAGGGTGTCTTTTACGATGTTTTGTATTACCGACTGCAACGTGTTGTTACACGGAAAAATTAATTTCAATATAATATTTTGAGTTAGCAATTTATTTTATCATAAATTGTAGTTCATTTGATCAATTTTTCCTGATACGTTTCCTGATCGCGTCTCCCCCACGCGGCGCACATGGTATCTACGCACGCTATGTTCCCACGCGCCCGTGTTGATTATACGCACACTCGAATCCCCGCCAGCGCCGCTCGCCTATATAAGCCGTGCATTTACCGAGATCGAGGCAGACTCCGCCGATTCCCGAACCTCTCCTGTCCGTACTCTGCTGTCGTCCCAAGGGGTGACGCGCTTATAGCCATTTACCGATCTTGCAGGACTGTATTCAGCTGTCGTCCTTAGGGGTGACGCGCTTACAGTTTATTTTCCGTTCTCGCAAGGTTGTAGTATACTGTCGTCCTTAGGCGTGACGCGATTATAGCCATTTACCGATCCTGCAGGACTGTATTCTGCTGTCGCCCTTAGGGGTGACGCGCTTGCAGTTTATTTTCCGTTCTCACAAGGTTATAGTATGCTGTCGTCCTTAGGGGTGACGCGATTATAACCGCCTACCGACCCTGCAGGACTGTATCCTGTTGTCGTCCTTCGGGGTGACGCGTTTACAGTCATTACGAATTAATTGATTACGCGGCGTGATTGTTACTTTTATTGTTTTGTTTTCGCGCCCTCCTGTATATTGTTAATACGGGAATGATCGTAGACCAATTACTGCCGTAAACTATTGATATTTCACTCTTAACGTTTAATCCGATGTGCGTCATGAATTAAACGAAAAAAAAAATCGGGTATATATATATATATTTGTACATTTATTTCCCGTGCCTTCTCGGCAAATTAACCGAAAACTCCGTTGGCCAAAACTAGTATTTCACCGCGATTGATTGCTATTTATATATTTATATTTGTTATTGTTATATGTTAAATATTATTTGTGATTTTTGCTTACCTGTATTTACACTTATACATTTACTCTTTTTTATCGTGTTGTTGATCTGGAGAATAAAACTATGAAAATTAAGTATTTGTTTCACTAAAATATATTATATTTGTTGCGTACTTCAAGCAAGAACCCTACTTCACTAGGGTTAATTTTAATAATTGTACGACGTATTAGTACGCGACATAAACAAATACCTTCGCGCGCAATTTACAATCGCACAGCTGACAGCGATCTTCGCCAGCGCCGCTACCGAAGAAACAAAAATTACGCAGACGCTGTTGCAAGGGTAACTCATAAAGTTCATGAGCGAAAAGTAAGCGCGCGATAGATTATCTGTTAACGAAAACTAAAGATAAAACAAAATTAAAGAGAACATCACACACCGAAAGAAACGTCGTCACAAGACGATCAAATGAGGAGAGAATTGCAGTTTTATAGACTTACTTGATTAAACCTCTTGTTAATATTCGATCTCCAAATCGCTTCTATTTTATTACTGCTTCCTAAGCAATATACATTTCTGAAGAAGGCAAGAAAAATAAAGATTGTCGAAACGTAAAAAATGAGTTGTTTAACTTTTTAAGTCATCAGTATAAATTAGCCGCTACCCTCACGAAGGAAAAAAAAGGAATAACCATACATAATTAACGGCTACGAACAAAACATCATCAAATTTTTTTTATATATATCAACGTACTTATAAATAACTAAGCTTGAAAAAGATGAGTGTTCGTCACCAAAAATGCCGCTGTTGTAAGATATGTTATAAGTGAATACAAAACATTGCTCAATTATTAATAATAATAATAATAATATCCCTTTTATTTCATTTTACTAAAAATAAGTATGAAATAAGTCAAAAAAGAAAAAGAAAGATATACAAATAGTAAGCAAAAATAGAATTACAAAATTAGAAAAATTAACAAATAATTAAACAAAAGTTTATAAATGTTCCTAAGAGCAAAGAAAAAAATCTTGCACATTATATAAACACTTCATCGTTAAGTGTCTTTTTATTTTAGATTTAAAAGTCCTCAGATTGCAATTTTTGAATTCTTTTGGAAGGTTATTATAGATTTTGAGAACTTGTGTCACCACGCCTTTGTGTATTTTTGTGTAAGTACTTTGAGGCACACGTAATGTTGCTTTATCATACTCGCGAGTATTGTAAATATGGCTTGTTTCGTATTTGGCAAGTAACTCACTGTAGTGTTTCTTTCCAAAGCACACATATTCATAAATATATAGTCCCGGTAAGGTAAGTATACTATTCATTTTGAAAATTTCTTTGCCGGTCTCTCTCTTTTTCAGCCCAAAAACACTTCGTAAACATGCTTTCTGAAGTCTAAATACTCGTTCTATGTCAACCGAGTTGCCCCAGAAGATTATTCCGTAGCTTAGTCTGGACGCTACGTAAGCGTGATACGCTGCTAATGCTGCTTCCTTGTGGACCTCTGAAGATATTGCTCTCAGTGCATAAACCATTCCAGATAAGTTTTTGGTGAGATATTAACATGCTCTTTCCAGTTTAGGGTGCTGTCTATGTGTGTTTTAGCCGTTTTCTTCCTCATTTTGAACATAAAACTTCGCGGTATGCAGATAACCTTGACATTATCAACCAGGATAAATTCAACAGTGTAGTGCGGGACAAAATGCAGAACGCTCTACAAATTGTACAAGTAATAGACCGAGGAGGAGGGTCTAATTGTGTGTCCTCTTAAAACGACCGCAATAGCATTCATGAATTAGGAGGAATAGATTATCTTGGATCGTGTTTAGGAATGCCTCCTAGACTTTCTTCCTCTCCATATGGTGATAATGGGCGAGACAAGAATGGAACACATAATAATATTGTCCATCATGTGGAAGACAACCTTTGGGAATGAGATTAGACTATATGATTTCGCCATATCTTTTTAACAGAAATTTGACACAGGTAGAAATCATAGATCGGATAAGCTGGAATTGATCTGGTTTACAAATGGGTCAAAAACCAAAAACGGGAGTGGAGCTGGAATCTACAGCGGGGCGACAAGGATCACCCTCCCACTAGGAAGATATGTCACGGTTTTTCAAGCAGAAGCATTTGCAATATTGCTTTGTGAAACTGAAATCAATCAGAGGGCTTATGGCAATAACCGGATTTACGTTACTGCAGACAGTCAAGCGATGCTGAGGGCACTAGTCAACCCCATGATAGAATCAAGACTGGTTTGGTAACGTATTCGTGCGAACTGAATAGCCTGTCGGACCGTAATAAAGACATCTTGCCGTGGGTGCCCGGACATTCAACAATTGAAGCAAACGAAGAAGCCGATGAGTTAGCAGGAAAGGGTTCATCTGCTTCACATATAGGCCCAAAACCTGCTCTAGGAGTGTCTAAAAACACAGCATGAGGGCAGATAAACAAGTTGGGTCAAAGAGAAACAAAACGACACTGGAATAATAGAACCAGGCAAACTCATGATAAGATCTTTATTAAGGGACTATCGAAAAATAAAGTTGACATAAGTAGACAGGGAATTTTTGCCAAGCCAGAAATGGACCCAGGGGATTATTTCGATCAACCAACCAGAGACCTATACAGATTAGTGCCGATTACTAGGATCTTGGAATGGCTGGTATAATTTAATGGGTAAAAGAAATGAGGGACTTAATACAAAAAGCTAAGAGGTTTCAGTGTTTCCGTAGGCTCCATATGAGACGGCTTCCAGAACAATAAAACAACCCTTTTGCTTTTTGGAAAAGCTAGATATTTAAAAATGTTTTAATTATTTCTTTTGGGGCCTATCGTTCTATTATTATTGAATTTAGAGAAAAGAGGCAAAAGAGAAAGCTCTATGTAAAAAATTAGTCCGTTAATTAATTAGTTCAATTATAACGTTTAAGCTATTCTATTTTGTAAAGCCTGTTTGTAGGTATGGAAATACTATTTGTATCCTGCGATAACCGAGTACCTTAAGGATTTTGACTATTACTGGTGATCGCGTATTCAACTCACGCTTTCATAAATATAGATTGTGATTAGGAGGGAGATTTGGCTCTGCTGGGAGCTTGCAAAACATTAAATTGTTTAGAATTACAATCGAATGTCATTTATCGAATCCCATGTTAAAATTGTGATTCCACTTACATTGGCCAGACATCTTAGTATTTGAAAAAGGGAATTAGACAACATATTTTAGATTGTACCTTAACACTAAAACAATTTTATCAGATCATGCTGTTAATAATAAACGTACTTAAATTTGATTTTGACAATTTAACGATATTATGTAGGGAAAGATATTTACAACAACGTCTTTTGCTTGAAATGTATTACTTTAATAAAGATCCTTTGTCTATTAATTTCAAAACAGATATTAAAATTTGAGCAGCATATACAGTTACTTATTATACCTTGATGAAGAGTGAGATGGACTTACATTGAATTGTTTCACTTCACTAGATTATTTTCATTTTCTTTCATTTAAAATTTTATAATTATTGTACATTCTAGTATGTAATTAATTAGATCATCATTTTAATCAGTTTAGAACACTTTAGGGTATTTTCTAGTTTTAAAGTTGTATTTTTCGTAATTTGCATTACCGCTTATGATCGCACGTGGTTTTACATTCCTGTTGTGGATTACATTACTTTTTAAAACTATGTATTTTACACTAATTAACTGTTCATCGCTTTCATTTTCCTTTTGTAAGTTATTATAGTCTAAATTAGTGCATAATCTTCTTAGATGAAATGTTTTCTTAAGAATCTTGTTCTCTGATAAAGCTTAAAATATACAGCGAAAGCTTAGAATTCATGTAAAAAAGGATTGTTTTTTCATCAGTCCTTGGCTACTTTTCCCATTATATTATCTTTTACCGTTAACCTTGTCCTAAAGTTGTACAGCCTGTACTACCACCTAACCTAATCAAATTGTTTAGACTTTATATATCCCCACAAAAAAAAAATATCAAACAAGTTACCAGTTTCGTACCCATATAGAATATCTAACCTACATACTAAATTGAGCATGTAATAAAAATGCTGGTAAATGGGTTTGAAATAAAAGACTTTTTCAATACATTATTAACTATACTGGTATGGTTTATCATTCGCTACCACCAGGAAAGCTATAGAGAATAAAACCATATATGTATTTCATAATAGCTGGCATATTATACAGGGTTATTATTGTATAGCACTTTTCAAAATAAAGGGGTGAAAGATATACGTAAGTAATGCCTATATACAGAAAATTACGGTTCCATGTGCATGTTGTAATTTTCCAAATTTTAGGGCCCAAAATGTAGTTAAAGACGGCCCACATCTGTGTTTACCGTATGTATGCACATAAATCTGATAAGAAATGAATTTCAACCATCTGTAAGTAAACATCGAAAAAATTAAATGCTAGGCATAGTGAATTCATTCAAAGCAGATGTTATTTACACAAGATTTAAACTGAGATAAGATGGACGTGCACCAGAATGCAAACAAAGCAGTCAGGTGTTTTTTTTTATGATGTGCTTTTGCCATGAACTCTTGTATCACGTAAAATAGTAGTACATTTTAAATGTTAAATTTGTTTTAAAATAAACTTATTATGTTTGCAATAAAACTAATGTATGATTGTTAACTTTATGTAGCGTGTTTCAAATCTATACGCTGCCATTGCAAACGCATGCATCCACTGCGAATAGCAAGTGCACACTAAATGTAATCCCAACGTTCAAAGTGTAGCGACGACCGATGGTTCACCGGTATGCTAAATGAGTCAGGGCCGGACTCGAATAAAGAAAAATCATTTTCTCGGTACTCCGTGTACTTAGAACCGTAATTTTTTGTATATAGACATTGCTCATGTATATCTTTAACCCCTTTATTTTGAAAAGTGCTATACAATAATAACCCTGTATACTGCTACAGAATGCAGCTAGCTATTTATAATAACATATTTATCATTAAAAATTACTGTTTTCTAAGCTCAGCATTGAAAATGCAAAATTATATTACTTGTACCTTGTACAAACATTAATATGAATATATAGACAAAGCCTCATAATATAATTATTTATAATTTTTTAACATACAATACAAACAGCATTCCTTTTTTATCGAAATAGACCATTCTAAATTTCTAAAGGTTCCCTAGTTTTCAGGAGCGTTTTGTTAGGTTCTCAACGGTATTATTAAAAATAAAATTCGCCAACGTGCGCTGAATATTTATACGAACATATACCATCTCCCAGACGGCTGCTAAATGCTTAATGAATTTATAAAATAACACGTACGATGCGCCGTCTACCATACGACGACAAAGAGTCGGTTTATATTGGCAATAAACTTCTCTCTTCGGGTAAATAGAGAATTTGTTCTGCATTTATTACCAAACGTAAAGTATGAGTAATAAAGAAGGGTAGTATGACGTTACATAACATTTTTTGTGCTCTCGGCTTGTATACAAACTCTTTAATGAAACCTAGTAAGTTTTTTTATATTATAGTAGGTAAAACCACATATGATTGTCAAAATAAAAAGAAAGGCTCTAAATACCTAAAATTTATTTACATTATAGAATACAGAGATTCCAGTATTATATTGTTTTATGTCTTATGTGTACGAAAGCTTTATTTGAGTCATACCATCTGGTAGTTTTCTTAAGAATTTTAATTAATTTTTAATTTCATAATATAATGAAGGACTAGTGGTACAAAAAACTCCATTTTATTTAAAATTACTTAAAATTAATTCTATAACAAACTTGAATTCAATTATATGCATTTGGTTTTTATAATCTAAACATGCTTTTAATTTTAGGGCGTAATATGGGAGAATGAGGAAGAAAGTATGTAGAATGTAGTACTTCTAAGGAATTCTCAGTGAACATATTTGTCTTCTTCCATTCAACCTTCTTTTGATAAGGAGATGGCGGTCTACTGTAGAGAGGTGAAAAAAAATTGATTAGGACAGTTTAAGCAGTACTAAACCGCAAAAAAAAAAAATAAAAAAAAACGTCGAAACTTCAAGGGTAGCTTTCACTCTTTACATGTGAGCCTCCGCCAAAATGACTAGTGGCGATTTACAATACGCTATGAGGGTTACAAACGTACCAAGTTTCAGCCAGATAGGTCAGTGTTAGTTTGCAATGTTTCCTTGTTAGAAAGAGTTTTAGTAGTGCTAGTAACAGGTTGTTTATAAGATCTCTTTTAATTATTAATACTAAAAGGACTTTTGTATTTTGAGCGTATGCATACACCTTTTGGGTAATATCTGATTTTAATCCCTCTTAATTGAAATCAGTGAATTTGATACAGGCGTTGTTCCTATCGACTGATTTGGGTCTGTAGTTGTCTATAGGATTGCATTCTCTTCTTTTTGGGTTCGGGATTGGAATGGCCTGCACTCACAAGCAGTCACCCAACTGCTCACCTCCATCTAGTAATGGTTTTAACTTCTTTCTTGCTGCGTCCGAGTAGGTTATCAGAGAATCTAGCATCCCCATCCCCTATTAGCGCTTTGGTATGGAGTTGACTCTCAGTCAACCTCCATTTCTTTGTACTTTCTTTATCTAACCAGGTCCAGATCTCTCTTCTTGCGGAATCCTTATTAATCCCACATACGGGTTCCGGACCCATGAAGTGTCTTTTAGAGCCCTCCCTAGCTAGTTCGTCGGCTATTACATTGCCTTTATATCCTCATGTTCCAGCACCCAAATCAGGAACACCGTGTAGTCTCGTGCCAGTGCATTGAGAGATTGTTTGCAGTCTCTAACTAGTTTTGACCTAGTTACGGGGTTCGAAACTGCCTTGATGACAGCCTGGCTGTCAGTCATTAAGCATTACTGGACTGGTAACAGGGCACTGTCCCCTGAAAAAGCATCTATACAACACAGGTCGAGTAAGCGAACCGTGGTGCAGAAGATGCGAATTACAGGAGGAAACGAGTTTATATGTAATCTGCACATGTGAGCAATTGAAGGCAGAAATATTTCGGGAGAGATCTATTGGAGCCCCTGAGGGTTCTCAAGTTCCTACTGGGCAAGATATTGGTCTTTATAGAGAACACCAAGTTGCTCGAGTAGAAATAAGAGACTTAATAGGGATGGCACAATGAGCACCTAGCTCAAGCGTCCGGACATTAGGTGCCCACCCTAATTTAATGAATGAATGCTTACCTCCAATTTATTAAAATTTTACAGACATGTAGTGCAGTGAAAAATAATTGACCCGTATTTTTTTAGCTGCTGATACTCACTTATAGGCGAAATACAGACCCCTAAAGTTACACCCCCAAAATACATTTTCAACGATGTCTTTGGAACTAGAAGAGATATCGATCTGAACTAAAAAGGAAAAGGTTCTTCTTGAAAATTCGGAAATTTTGGTTTAATAAGATGCATAATGAAGGTGGTGAGCGGTTAAAATAAGAATAAATTTTAATCCCCCTACCATATAAATTAGAAGTTCATATTTTTCTGCTTTAATCCATAAACTACATTAAAAAAAAAAAATTGACGTGTTTTTGGGTTTTTTCCCAAAATATCACATACAGGGGTTAGAGCCTCCCCAAGATGTCCCTTACACAACCTTTCTTTTTTTCTATTCTATCTTAAGAACGAAATATTGGAGAGCATTCATATTTGATATTTACGTTAGGTATCCTTAATAGACACGACAGCAAAGTTTTAGTTAAGGTTGGCCTAAGGGTTAGATGATATAGATTTTCCGATTTTTTAGTTTTTTGATATTTTCTCGAAAACAGCTCTAACGATTGTCTTTGAAATTCGCATTTTTTGATACATTTTGTAGAAGCCTCTATTTCCCTATGCAAACTTTTTTCTCAAAGTTATCTGAGAATTTTATTCTTATACTTAATGCCAATATGCGCATATATCTTCGTAACCGCTCGATGTAGTAAATATTTTTCTTAACAAAAAATATTCCTCTAGTAATGCTACTTGCATATGCACTACATTGGCATATAGCAAAATTACCGCCGCATACTTATGCCTGTAAGCTATTAGAAATGATTACTTGATATCTTCGGATATGACGTGTACTTGAGCCAAGATTGATATGTTTTCTACTACAATCAGATGCAAATGGAAATGTAGCAAAGTTACTCCGATGGAGGCAAACGTTTGATCCTTAATGGACGATTTGAAAATAGAGCAGGTTGTGCGCGAAAAATATACTATCATAATTCAATAATTGGAACATATTCTGATTTTGTACAACATGCAATACTTTTCATGGCATTGAGATAGATTAGATTAGGTTTGGATTAGGATTGGGGTGGCCTATGGGCCTGTTTCACCAGGACCTTTTCAGATTAATTGTAATCTCCTTTTTCCTGGAAGACGCTCTCTAATTTTGCCCTCTTAATTAAGCTTATCATCTTAAACTTAAAAAATTGAGAACAAATGCCATGGATTTCACACACTAAAAAATCTTTAAATTTACAGAACCCTTTAAAAGCTGTAAGAAATAAACAATAAAATAAACGATAATAATTATTAAAATTAATTACTGTAATATAATGTAAAACACTCTCATTGACCGGACGAACGCTCTACCACTTGAGCTAGCGATGAGTGCAGGTCCGTATACGAATTGACTTATATCAATTACAAATATGGAAAGGCTGCAGTACGGCTATTATACAAGAATTGCATTTTTTTTGACAATCTGAAATCATTAACGAACTAATGTGTTTCTGCTAATTACTGCAATAAATTCTTAAGTAGAATTTATGAATTTTAGCGAGTGGAATGTGGTGGGTTATTTACAGTTTCCCCTAAAACAGCAATTTCCTCTAATTCTCTGTCTCCATTTTAAGCGATATAGTTTTCAGGTCTCGGCTTTTGAAATGATTCAAAATTTTATTAAATTCTTTAACCTTGAGAGAATCTCTTTGAATGGTTGTTGTCTTTCAGGATATCGCTCATAGTAAATGTTACATGTGGCTTCCCCATTTTCACCAGTTTTTATAAAACGCTAAAACATGTGTTTTGTTCATAATTTTCATACCTTTTGGAATTCTGAGATAATAAAAACATTGATTAAAACTGCCATTTCAAAACATTTAGACAATATAAAATACATACGCGCATTGCTTAGTTACTAACCATAGCCACCCTAAAATACTAGAAATTGCAAACAGAAAATCAAATATTTTGAAAACTCTTTAAATAGAATATTAAGTGTGCTATATTATACTAAAGGTAATTTTATATGCTTTTCAATAGTCTAAAAATATATAAGATGTTCCATGTAAAGATCACAAGTCTTGATAATATCTCAAAAAAATACTAGTTTAAAAAAATAAAATATTAGAACATAGAATTCTGCATTAAAAAGCGCCCTAATAAAGTTTTTATACGAATTAAGCATTTTGACAATTAAAAAAATTACAAGGGTTTTTAGGAAACTCATATTTTTCAAAAAACGCTTTGTATCTCGTATGTATATTAAAGAAGACATAAAAATACGAATTTCACCAGTAAATTTCTTTTAAAATAGTACTCTAGAACCCTGGCATGGAGATAAGCGTAAGTAGTTCTTGTACACTTTTGTTTTCGGTAATAATTTTACATGACCCTTTCGTCTTATGCAACCACTATAATAAATAATCATTATACACAGTTTCTTGAAATAACGAACAATATTTACGAATTTTTTTTTAATTGGCGCTACTTAGCTTATCTTATACCTATATCTTCGACACATTTCAAACACTCATTCCATTGCACGCTTCACTTCGTTAATTAGTTCTCCTATAATTTGATGTTTATGTTTTTGCTGTCTACATTTAATTTAACTAGACGACCGGTTTCGCGCTAAATTGCATCATGAGGCCTAGGTAATTAACCTTAAAGAATTATCAAATTGTAATTCAAATGATGATGCAACATCTAAGACACAATGCTATACATTTTATTGTGATTTTCAAACTAGATTTGCCTGGCTAATGTTAAAAAACAAAAATAAATGAAACTTAATAATTACATTTGCTTCTTCTTTACAGATACCTATCTTTATACGTTTAACGGTATTCAAAAATACAATTCCACTTCGCTAGAAGGGTATGAATGTCTAGACTTCACCGCTACAGATCATGCCCACTAGTAATCTCCCCTCTTTCTAATCAATGACTAGTTATATTTATACTTCTCTATCAGTTGTGGGTACGTTGCCGAAGTGGCTGTACGTTTTGGGCCCCCTAAATTACTAACTTGTATATTATTAGCCTTTTTGTCGATTAAATACTAAATCCATACCCTAATTTTAATCATTTAGTGTATCGAATGAGTTTTTATTAACAAAACAGTGTAATTATTAATAACATGCACAATTTATTAACAAATTTATATCAAAAACATATGAAGAGTATGAGAACTCTTACCCAAGGTGAGTATACTCATTGAGAATGTTCAACTCAAATATTAACTACTATCCAGTATATTTTGGATTCCTACATTATCAATAATAATATTTTAAATATCCTGCTATCATAAGAGAAAGAACCACCAACCATCTACGTCTACCAACCTATACATATTAAAATTTCAATATCAACTGTCATTTACAAATATAAAGAGTAACCTCAAAATCTTCGAAATGTTAAATACTTATTTACACAGAAATTTAAACATTAATTAAACGAAATACCTCTGGCATCAGCTTGCATACACCTAAAAATACTTCAGAATGGAGTTTCCTCGTAGTGACAAACCAAAGATGTTGCAGAAAGGGTGCACATCAGGAAAACAACGCCGGTATCAGAAAAATCCAGGGAAAAATCTCCTTCACAACATTCAAAGTGTATCAATATACTTAATACAGCAGAGACATATATAATTCTACAACAGAAAAATACCAAAGGTATGTTAACACAACAAATTTCTTCTAATGTTGTAAAATCTTGACGTATCTTCCATATATTTTTAGGGTAATGATAGATACAACAATTCATAAAGAAAATCTCGATTGAAAAATTCGATGTTAGACATATTATAGAAATATCATTTAATTCATTTGACTTGACGAAAAATAAAACAGTTTTCAAAGAAAGTTTTTATCAACAACCCGCCGTTTCCATGGACTCAACTCATTTATTTCATACGAATTACATTGAATCTCCATCCCTTTGAAGTAAAGTCGAAACCTAGGATACTGGGATATGATACAGTTACACAGATAAATTTATATATTTAATTACCACGACGACAAGCGAATTGATTGAAACCCACGTATATATTGGACTTACAAACAGGTGTGTACATAAAATAATAATTACATCTACTATGGTTGGTGGTCCATCCTACGTATGTACCATAACAATATAGAGTTAATTTAAAACGATAATAAAATAAAATGATTAGTTAAATTAGCTTTCTCAGTGTGACTACGTAAATATGAACAGATTGAAACAAAATGTCCACTGAAGTTATAAAAAACTTCGCGTCTGCTACGATACGTGTTTGTCACGTTTAGTGTCGAATTTTAATCAGTGCCACTAGCGTGAATGTACAATAAAATTACTCTTCGCCTATCGTATGTTTCTATACGCGTCATTATTTTGTCACATACATAAAAAGATAACATTCATTAAATTATTTTATTGTTAAAAGTCAAACTATATTTATTTTCTCGTCACTTTTACCTTCTCTTAATTAATTAGTCCTTAGATTAATTACTATTTGTATTAAAGCTACAGTTTCGGCCTAGGTCATTTTCGAGCTTAATGTCAATCTGGGAAACCTCGATATAAATGACGTCACAAATTAAAATTTACACACATATTAAAATTTAATGTTTAATTTTTTAAAAAGACCTTCCGAGTTCTATGAATTTTTTAAAAACAAAAAAAGTAATATTAATTTTAAATATATTTGAATAAAATGTAAAATATTTTATTTTAAAAGGCCGTAAGTTGAATTATTATTTTTTTTTTGCATTTTTACCCGAAATACACAATTGTATCCAAGCATCTATGTTCAAGTGTAATAATATTTTAAGCCAATCAAGGATGCAACTAGAGGTGCAACTAGGATTCGCTAGATGGCTAAAAACTTATACATCAGCCTCGAATTTATTACTACAGGTTATGCCCATTAGTAAATCCCCCCTCCCCGTATGAACTAAAAGCAGTATTTCTATTTTTCTACCAGTAGCAGTTATATTGCCGATGTGGCTGTACGCGTTGTTCCTTCTAAATTAATAATTTGTATAATATAAGACTTCTATGTCATTACATATTGAATTTAAAGTTTAATTTTAATCGTATAATGTATCTTCTGCTTTAATATTAATAAAGATAGTGTAAATATCGATAACATGCACAATTTATTGTTTAAAAACAGATCACAATATTAAAAAGAATAAGATCTCTTACTCAGGCTGAGTACACTTATTTTCAATATTTAAATTAACAATCAAATACTATTTAGTATATTTTGAATCATTAAACTGCACTTTTTATAATATAATAAAAGCAAAATTCACCTTTCCCACTGTCCCATATGCTAAGTTACGCTACAATACCAACCTATGGATATTAAAATTTCAGTTTTAACTGTCATTACAGTTATAATAACTAACCTCAAAGTTTATGAAATTCAAGATACTTATTTACACAGAAATTTAAACTATGATTATATAAAACACCTTCAACACTAGTTAACAGATATCTAATGGAATCCCAAAGTTTTTTTCCAGTGATAAACTACAATTTATCTAAATTAAAATCACCGCTTTTTTCTACTTTGTGAATGGATAAACACTTAAAGATACAAATCAGTTTCTTCTACTCAATTTATTTTGATTTTCTTTAAAGATACAGTGGCGTTTCCTGCTAGTGAAGCACCCTGTATATATTGCTATGTTAAATATGTTAAGTTACTCATAAAACAAGTGTGATCATTATTTGTATACATGCCTGTTTGTAAATCCAGTATATATTGGGGTATAATTAATTTGTATTGTAGCCATAGTGATTAGGTATAAATGTCGTACGGTAACGGTATGATTTTTTAATTGATAAATAATTAAAGACATAAATGATTTTCTATATATTTAGCAACATGTTTCGGCTTATGATAGCCATCATCAGGCTAACTTGCTAAAACATCTTAGTGATACAAATTTAATTAATTTAATAAAAAGCTTAAAATGACGGTAATCATAAGCCAAAACAGGTAGCTAAATCTGAAGAAAATCAAAATAAATTGCATGGAAGGAACCGATTTATATCTAAAGGCATAGAACATGCCAATCTGGTGCTGTATTGATGTTTTTTATTTATTACTTGACATAGTTTATTGTTTACTTATATTGATTTGTTTATCTTTTATGTTTTTGTAATTTTCATATTAAGTATTTATTTTCTGGTCTTAATTTTTACAATCGTCCCTTACTAAGATTGCAAAAATATGACTGCAACAACAAAAAATTAATAAAAACTGTAATAACTCGGAAAGTAGAAGAGATAGACATAGAGTATGCTTAATACAAATCCAAGCACTTGTTAATAGGAATTCAATGATGTAAACATATACAGGTGTTCTATATATATAAAAAATAAGATATATCAATTTGAAGTTGACCAAGTGTCTACTTTAGTTACGAACACTCAGTATATTAACATACAACTATAAACACACCTGCAGGTATAAGTAGCTTAGTACTAATATATTTCAAAATTTGATTCACTTATTCTAGGTGGTAATTAAATTACAATCGTTTTTCTCAAACAGCCCAATTGACATAATTTTTAGAAAAAGATATCCTGGAAATTAATGAGTTTAGCGCTAAAGTACATTATATCTTATTTTTTAAAATTTATTGACTGTGTTGTATTTAAAAAAAAAGTTGAAGGCCGTACTGGGATTACGAAACACCTTGTATAAATCCCGATAATTTTGCGTTAGAGATCGGAATCCTACAACAATTTATAAAAACTTTTCCTATCTGTCATTATTTACGAATTATAGAGAAATTCCCTGCTGGCAAAACATCCTGTATATGTGATTTATTAAAATATAAAATGTAGACTCTCTTATCCGAGTTTATCACAGTCATAAGTTCACTTCTAGGTATGAGTTCTTTTGTTTCCCATGGGCGGATGTACCCCGTAAAATGCAACTCGGCTAGAACAAAAAGACCTATTGTACCCCCATGTCAATTGTAACCCTCTGGGTCAGGTTGCACCCTATCAAAAAAGTTGCGTCCGCTTTTCTCCATCCACTGCCGGGCAATTGACTAGAAGGTGAGCAGAAATTTCTTCCGCACTTCCGCATTTTCTGCACAGGAGAGTTCACTAGGCTCATGCGATGCATGTGTTTATTCTGTTATGTAATGTATGTGTTATAATCAATCCCTGCTCATAAAAACTGCTTGACGGACTCTTCCCTCGTTCGGATGAAGCCCTAGGAATTTACAGTGTCTTGCGTCGGCGAGTCCATTCCAAAAGCAGCAGCGCCTGGCAGCAAGTTGAGATCTGACAAACGTTTTGATGCTGCCATATGAGTTACCACACGTGGGTTCTTGACCTAAGAACGGTAGCTCGCTGGCGTCCCTTGCTAACGTATCAGCTATTTCGTACCTCTGATCCCAGAGTGGCTTGGCACCCATCTCAACATTTTGATCTTCCGTCAGCTGTATAAGCTTTCTGTGGCACCGCAGTACCACCTCAGAGTCAAATCTGGCAGCCCGTAAAGCTATGAGGACAGCCTAGTGTTATGGTTTTTGCTTCGCTTACCTCGAATTAGTTCTCCGCTAGCCTTTTCGACAGGCTTTTGTAAGCCCTATTTTGTTCTATTTCCGTCTTCTACCTTCAGAGATGCTCCTACGTCTTGTAATTTCATAACGTAAACATCATCGTTTAATTCTTGGCTTTCAAATTGTATTTCTTTTGCCTGTTAGAACGGCCTAGCTAGAATTTGAATATTTTATTCTCATTTACTTACAGATAGTTTCTTATACTTAAAACGGTCTCAGATTTTCGTTTAAATTCCTTCAATTTCAGTGTTAAGCTGGGTGTTGACGTTTCATCTTGCCGGTTACGTCCGTTTGTTCTGGACAGAGTCGATATTCTTCACTCCGGCATTATCGATTCCACGTATAGAGTTGTTTGATTGATCGTTGTTCCATTCAGATCACCTATTCTGTGTTTACATCTTTTCGACGTTAGAGGGCACCTCCATGTCTTGTTTTATTTATCTGTCTTCTGATTGGTTGCGTGACGTATTCTAGCTTCCGGCTTCCTGTTCATTCTTGGTTGTTGTTTAGCGCGTTCTTACGAGTAAAGCTTCCTATCTTGGGAATTTTGGATATTTTCACATATCTGTGGATTTTATTGGAAGTTTGCTTGAAATAACCATTGGCCGTATCTTTGTTTGTGTTTGAAGGGGAAACTTCGTGATTATTACGACGGATGAGCCCGATATTGTGGGATATGATTTGAGAACCACGCGTCCCAGCGCCATTTCGTCCCTTCGTTTTGTGTGAAATTTTGAACCACCCACGTGCGGCTGAGGACTTCTGCGACTTTTTAAGTTCTTCGGAGAACCTACCTTCCTTTGGAATTACACGGACAACCTGGTTTCGGTTATTACCGAGTCGGCCCAGAGGCTACGATCTATCTGTCCGAATAGGAGAGGACCTCTACGCCCCACTAACAGCCGATCGAGGGCAAAAGCTAAGTTGCACGTTCTTTTCTTGTAATCTTTTTCGTGTATAAAATTTTCAATAGTAGATAACCACCCCGATCATTTAGTTTTTTATGTTTTCTTACACGATACAGTAAATTATATATGTTACATCAAGGATCGGAGGGTGCTACATGTTGCTAATTCAGTAAAATAGTTCAACTTCAGTATTTACTTATCTTTTCATTTATTTAACAAAGTCAAAATATTTATTTAAAACATGTAAAATGTAATCGAGTCAAATATTTAGCTTTATTTTAGTTTTTTTTTGTAACAGTAACGTTTTCTTGAATTTAAATTAACTCTTAGCGTAAGAATTTTCTTTGTTTAACTGTGTGTGAACTGATTGCGTTAGCCAAACCGTTCGGTGTTCGAGTCCTACCGTAGGACTATCTGTTATTTTTACAATATTTTTAATTTATATTCATACTCGATAATAACGTTTAATAATACAAAGTATCACATATTTATTTTCTGAATTTTAAGTCAAAAACAATATTTTATTTTCTGAATTTTATGTCAAGGTTAACAACATTTTCCTCCTTTATCTTTTTGTTAAAGTTATTAATAAAATTTTAACCGTTTGTCAGTAAATCCATCCTTTTATTTTTTTTTTGTTGTATGTGTTTTTGCAAACTGCTTTACCCCTTGATTTTCATTTAACACCGTGGATTCCTGCTTATCTTGGGGGCATGGCAGGGTAAGTAAACCTAAGCAGGTGGCGCCGAAATTTTTATCCATCTTGGGTTTGTGTTACTATCAACCCACTCTCTCGCCGACAAGCCGGCTGGCACCCTGCATGATTGCCGAATATCTTCCCACTTATTCGAAGGTTTGCAAAGTGGAAGTGCAGCACCTTTTCTGTTTTTATTTTGATTTCTTGCCTCGCGATTTTTCTCGGTACTCTACCGTCGCTTTCGGTGCCGGTAAAGTAGGTAACACTAGCTGTCGGAGATGATTTCCACTCTTCCATTCTCGCGCAGGCAGTTAGAGATGCCTTCAACACAAGTCTGGAAAGCTTCGCCGTCCCGCTCTCCATCCCTCCAGTTTTCAATGCGCATGCCATTACGCATTTCCTAGGCATCGACAAGCGTTTGCTATTCGATATGCTGTTGCAGTTTCCTGCTGGAGATATCTACGCTGTATCACCCAGTAAAACTGAAAACGGGCGAGATCTTATCTGGCTTTACGGACAATGGTACTTTCTGTTGGATGTAGTTGAAGATACTGGGTATCCGACTTTGCCGAAGAAGTCCTTACGTCCACTACATTTTGCTTTGTAAGCTCCTAGGGTAGCTTCAGACCACAATGCCAACTGCAGTGCGGGGAAGCCCAAGAATGGTCTCCATAGCAGCCGTCGGCATTGAGGACATGGCTCCTGTGATGTCCAGACAGGCAATCCTTTGAACTTTACTAGCAATAAACATGCTTATAGCGTAGCCTAGATTTGCTTTTGTTAGATTTTGCACCAGACTAGCGAGGCGTAAGTTATAGAGAGTACTATAACTTTAGTGAACAGCCAGCATACCACTGCAAACCTTAACCCCCACGTTTTACCAAACATATCTCTACAGGCACAAAAAACCCTTGTGGCTTTTTTAGTCACATGTTTTAGGTGTGATTTGTACAGCAGTTTGGCGTCCAAGACAATACCCAGAGTTATAGAGTTTCCGGTAGCATATATACGTCATCTTTCTCTGTTTACTAGTGAGCATCGTGATTTTTTTCCTTTTTTGTACCTATTGAATTTAATTAAAAGTTTTCCGGGTTTCCGGTATTCTGCACGCTGTAACTTTCAACGCCACAAGTCAATATTTACATCGCAGACAGCGGGAAAGATTGGAAAAGAAGTAAAGTTAAACTTCCCAACGATCACAATTCACGGATTACGCACAAGCGCTCTTTTATCGTGGACGGAAGCTATCTAATTCTGCCCAAACTGCCGATTTCTAATTTTAGCGCGAAGTCGTCCTCCAAAGAGTCGAATCTTCCTTACACTTCGTGACGTAGGTCCGAACTTCTACTTAAATTTTATAGGCTAGTAAATTTTCAGACAGCGTTGCCCACGATTCGACTCTCGCATAAGGTTAAATTAACGAAAGGGAAATAAAGAGGATGAAAGTTCTGCGAAGAGGAGTCCAAAAATAACCAGGTTCCAGCGCGTGTGCGTCATCGCGCTACGCTACGTCGTATTAGCACTTGAGACCGGAATTATTAATGGTTCGACGAAGGTGTTCGCTACATACCGAACCGATTCGAGGCTGGCTTTAAAAATATATTTGTTGATAAGAAGGAAAAATTTAAATATGTAAACTCGAACGGTACTCCACAAATAGCGAAATGCTTTTCGATATTTCATAAAAGCGTTGTGTATAATAATATACCTATACAAATGATAAGCACGAAAAAAAGCGGTTCGGTTTGAATTTACTTTTAAAAGCCCCTTTCTATATCAACTTCGCAATCGATATTCTCGGGTTATAATAAGCATTCTAGCAGTGAGGAGAGGTTACGATAAAATATACGGTGTGCTAGAAATGTCACGAATCTTGAGAGGGGTTCGAAATACTAATATTACACTGAAAAAAGGCACCAGGATTGAGCTAAACAAAATTTAACAATACCATTTGGTTGTAAATGCCAATAAATTTTTTTGATGCCAGCAGGGCAAGGGGAGCGCTATATTCTTGTCAATGTTAATATTGGAGTACGCGAGATTAGCAAAATAAATCTCCGAAACAATACAATACACACAAATGGAATATACAGGGTGGGGAACAGTCTGTAATCGGTACTGTATCGGTAAAAGCAATTTTGGAAAGCATAAGCTGTCACCTAAAATTATTTTGATGTATACAGGCTGCTTATTTTTAATGGAACATACTATACAGTGTGTTCCACATCTATTTTCCTACGCATTTACTCGGAAACTAATATAATAATAATAAAAAGTTGCAGTAAAATCCAGTGAAAACGAGACGACATTGTACATCAAATTCTGCCATTATAACATACCCCGTATAAATAGCCTTTTACCCTCTCTCCCACTTTATTTTTTTTTTGAAATTGCACCCCTAATTTTTTTCCCAAGTTTTCGGTAGCTACCAGGCTTACAAATACAGTTATATGTTTTGTTTTTTTTATTATTATACGAAGTGTTCTCAAAAAGTGGTTCCGCAAAAAGTATGCAGTGAGAGCATAAATAAAGTAAAGTGTTTACTTGATAAAAAATGATTCACAATAGATAAAGTTTTACTTGGAACTATTCTTGTTAATTAATACCTGCAACTAAACCCAGTTTCCTGAATGCAAGTTGTTACAGTAAATAGTGCTTTTATTAACGACTATTACACAGCGTACCTGACAAACTTGTGGTAAGTAACGTAATTACTTATGCCTACTGGTACTGTATCTAACTACAGCACATGGTTAGTAGAAGTAACAACAATGCTGATGGCCATTAAACTCATGTATTTTCTTAAATAGGTCACAACTTGCCACAACTACGATTATTTGACTTTTGCTGCCACCCCGTGATTGTTTTACTAAAAAATACCTGGTGGGTTAACTCAAGGCCCCATCTGTATGAAGAATCCCAGCGAAAGAAGTACCGAGCCCACAAGCAATCGGATGTTTCAAGATTGCAGTTTTAAACCACATGGTGTGATATTTGAATTCCCCATCATTGTGATGATATCTGCGCCCGCTGGTGAAGTTAAAGTATGGATGCCCGTCGCTAGCTGAGTGACAGTCAAAGTGCCACCTGCAGTTTAGGGATACCCCGACGATGTAGCCGTTTTCGAGGCGATCACCGGACATAACCGCCACGTACTCCGAGAGAGGATCAACTCGCCGAGACAACGCCCAGTGCAAAGAACCAACAGAAATCACAAGTTTACCGCCTAGGTATATTATTTCTTTTTTGTTATTAGTTGTACTTCAAAGCCATGTTTCTCTTTGTTTTTTGTTTAGATTTCAATAATTTCAATAAGTAAATAACGTTTCAAGGGGACCCCATCTACCTTATCTTTTATTATTGCTTTGTTCATGTTTTCATTATTAAGGAATATATTTTATGAGTCATTACGTTGTAAATTGTTTAAAAAAAAACTGTTGTTAAAGTGCAACCAATATCTTTCATTCATATCAGGTAGTCACTGTGTTTGTCCTATACAAAATAAAACTATTACTAATAATACTGCTTTTTTTTCTTAAGTAATAAGTATTATGTACCATCATTAACAAATTAAATGTGAATTTAATCTTAGATTATTAATGCAATCGAAGCTACAGCACACTGAATAGTAATTAAACATTATTTGCAAACAATTTTGAATTACGCATTGCTGGGGTACGCAGTACTTATAGTTGCGGTTGCATAAATAATCGAAGATTTGCTTTTTTTGTACTTTATCAGCTATTCACACAGAGTACACAGTAAGCTACTTAATAAATATTCACTAAACTTCCTCGTTTCCTACACTACCTATGGTTGAACAACAAATTTAAGATAAGTATATTGTATATTTATAGCAAACCATTACCTTCTATATCAGATATTTAGTGAACGTGCATTAATTATACTCTTTCCTTATCCCCCTCCCATGAAATAGAACATGCTACTATAATCTCGCGTTTTTCAAACTGTCAAATAGTCAACGCTTTTTCAAGTCATTCAAGTCAAAGTTATTTGATATGGCATACATACGTGTACAGATCCTTTGTTGTTGTTATTTGTCTGTGTTTTAAGATACTGTTTTAGCTTTTTCTATATCTATTCTGTTATTCTGTTACTGTTTTTTTAGTTCATAATTATTAAATTATATCCCAGAAAAAGGCCCCCGTTATTCGCCCCTGATGAATATATAGATGTATGCTGCTGATCTACCGTGAGTGTCGAAAAAATGCTAGACAAGCCGAAAATATGTATCGAGAACGTTTTCTGAATCGAATGCCTCCTTCCTATCGCACATTTTCAAATGTCGAACAGAAAATGCGCACCGGTACTTTCCCAAATACGAAAAATGTTCGGTGTATTCGACCTACTAGAAATGAAGAAAATTGTGTGAACGCATTAGCTTCAGTACATGTTAATCCACATACATCAATTACAAATGTTGCTGAAGAAAACGGAATCAGTAAAACTTTCGTCAATAGAATTCTTAAGGATAATAAGTACCATAAATACCATACAAAGTGCATTTACTTCAGGATTACAACAATTCTGAACTATCTTTTATAGCTCAAATTTTGGCGCAACTTCATAATGACCTAGAGTTCCTTAATAAAATCATGTGGACTGACGAGTTATGTTTCCACAACAATGGAGTGGTCAACCGACACAACAGCCATTACTGGTCTGTCGAGAATCCTAGAAGAATAAATTAATGAGAATTGAAGGTGGAAATCTCATCTGAAACTACAGTATATATCTATAAAGGATACCAATAATTATAGGAGGACTTTAAGCCACTATACTTGCATTAATTAACTAACGCTAATTAATAATTAGGTCCAAATAAAAAACGTGTGTAACACTAGGTTGATATTAGCATACATATAGTGGCCTAAAATCGTCCTACAACTATTGCTATCCTTTATAGACATATATTGTAGTTTCCGATCGATAATTTAGCACCACAAACTGCACTAAACTGGACGTACTGCTGTGGTCTGGCACCACGGGGTTTGTAAATTCAGTGTTATTTTATTTATAGAGATTAATCTTTATCAATGTGTCGGGCAAATTCTCTCAGAAATTAATGTTTTATTTTTGGATAAGATTTTGTTAATTGATTTGATTGTTGAATTTATTTTAATTGTTCAGTTGTTGATTATTTATTTATTCAATTGTACATATTGCGTTCATCAGTATTGTATATTTTGTAGTTTATATTCTAGAATTTTCTTAGACGAATTCTGCGTTGCGAGCGCACGCAATTGTAAATTTTATATACATGCGACCGTGTTTAACCTTGCAGAGCAGTTAGGTACTTGAACGATGTCGTGTAAGTACAGTTAAATTTTATTTTCTTTGCTGCCTTTTTGTAAATTCATTTGATTTTAAAATGTTGTTCGTTTAATTTGATCATCCTTCAAGGAACTCTTTAAATAATAATGGTTATTGTAATTTTTGTGTACACAATTTAGTTATAGGATCTGTTATTATACAGTCGCGAGCAAATGTTATAGGCACCCTAAATTTTGGGGCGAATATCATAGTAAAAAAATGAGAAAATAAAAACTTGTAGGTAATACATTATAAATATATAGTATTTTAAGGGATCCTATTAATTTGTTGCATATTAGAGTGTTTTTAGTACAGCTATAATACTTTTTAGATGGGAGGGGGAAAGTTACATCTCGAAGACTTGAAAATATATAAAAAAAATAATACATTTAGAAAAGGTATCTATGAAGACTACTGTAACCGTAAAGACGATTATATAAACGTTGAAATATCTGCCACAAAAAAAATGCAAAAAACATGAAATCCATTAATTTTGTCACAGGTGCCTATAACATTTGCTCGCGACTGTATATTTTGTTCTAGAAGGCTGTTTTTTTTTTGTGTAAAGAGTTTAAATTTTCCGTTTATTAGTTTTCTTAGTTAATCACCACTGTGTAGGTGAAAAGAAGCATTGTGCTTGTGTTTAAAATTCAATTTTATTAATTTACTTGTTTTGTCTAGAACAAATTTACCTCTTTGTTTTGTTAAAGGATTTGAATTGTCCTTTAGTAATTAGATTCAAGCAGGTTTTGATTTTGGCCAGGACTCTCAGTCCAAGGTTTGATTTTTTCCTGTGTTAATTGTATTTTAATGTTTTTTTTTTTTTTTTTATAAAAATAAATTTAATGATTGTTAACGTCATTCAAAATTTCTGTTCTTTTATTTTTGAATCAACCATTTCAATTGTTAGAGTAATTAGAGAAAGTCAAAATTTTCAAACGCCCACATTTTACTTTTCATGATAGGTTTTATTGTGAGGGTAACCCTGAAGTTAAGAGTACTTTTGCGCTCTTTTAATATTTTTATCCGCTGAGCTAGTTGATTTAATTTTTTTCTTTTTTTTTCAAATTCATTTTGCATTTATGCTGGTATCATCAGTACACAGCAGTACGTTTCGATAGCAAAGCTATCATCATCAGCAGAAACACTGAACTGAATAACTACACTAAAACTACCATAATTTATACCTAAAAAAGGTCATGGTACAATTATCACGGTCATGGCTAACTGCCGTCATGCTTAACCAGTCACTAATTCTAACTCCGTCTGATCTACTACTTCTACTTAATAAACTATAAAGACAAGAATTTAAGGGTCCTAAATCTGAATTCATTAAAATATGTTTGTTTTTATATATTTCCATACCCTCATAACAATTTAATTGCACATAGTTGCTTACGTTTTTAACTAACTTTATATTTTCAACTTTATGGTTTTCTTCAAGCATATGTAGGGCTATACTAGATTTGTCAAACCTTCTAAATTTGAGATGAGCCAAATGCTCCTTGCAACGCGTTTTAATTGATCTTTTAGTTTACCCAATATATACATGTTCACAATCTTTACAAGGTATTTTATAAATACCTGATTTGTCCAAATTATCTACTTGATCTTTAGGGTTACCTAAAATATTTTTAAGACTATTATTTGAAGTAGTTACTATGTCAAGATTGAATTTAGAGAAATTTTTTTGTAGACCTTTCGTGTAACTTGGATAAAATGGTAATTTAACATATTTCTTATTTTTCTTGTCACTAATTTCTAAAGTACTCACATTTCTAATTCCTATTTTGTTTTTATGTTTTCTTATGGTATTATATACAACGTCTTTTAAGAATCCATTAAATGCAGCGATTTTAATAATTTCTTTAAGTTCTTTATTATATCGTTCTGTAGATAGAGTAAAATTAAGTTAGCGATGCATCAAAAAGTTAATAGCTGCTGGTTTATTTTTCCATGAATGATTTGAATCTTCTGAAATAAATCTGTTATTAGTAGTGGGCTTTCTATATATGTCTATCTCTAATTTGTTTTTATTTCTTATGTTAGTACATATCGAGAAAAACAATCCTATTGTTTGTTTCCTCTTCATGGGTAAACTTAATGGAAGGAACTTTTGAATTTAGCTATTCAAGAAACTCTCTAATTGAGCACTTACTAGTATCAAAAACACAAATGTCATCGAGGTATCTAACCCAAATCCGTGGAAAATATGCCAAAGTATTCTGAAGATCGATTTCAAATTTTCCCGTAAAGAGGTTTATAGCTATGAAGGGAGATAAGCTTTTATCTTTGCTTCTCCTTCAGTTTTTTGGTAAAAGGTACCGTTGATTTGAAAGAAATTTTGTTTGATGCAGAGCTTCGTCAAAGAAATGAAACTATTAACTTCATTACTGCCCAACTGATTACCTTTCAAGAAATCTTCTAAGTAAGTTAAAGTGATATCAACGGGGACGCTGGGAAACAGTGAGCTCAAAGAAACTAAAACTTCATTGTCAGTAAGTTCAATGTTTTTAATCTTTTCAATGAACACGTATGAATTTTTAACTGCTAAATCTGGGGGTTGCACAGGTAAGTGATTAAATTTGTCCGATAGTCATTTGGACAATAAGTAAGTTGGACTATTGATATTGGAAACAATGGGTCTCATGCTCTTCCCTGGTTTATGTATCTTAGGTAGATAATACATCCTAGGTAACACTGGAATTGATACAGTTAGTTTATATCATGCTATCAAAACGTACTTCCAGTTTAATGCAGTTGGTGGTGAGAGGTTTAAAAGTTTGCAGCATTACGAGTACCACAGTTTGGAGTATTTTTGTCAAATATCTTCACGTTAATAATGAGATTTCCATCTTAAATTCTCATTCATTTATTCTTCTACTTATTAAGTATATATACGACTTTCTTCGTATAATACATTAAGTTTGACCAGATGATCCTTGGTAAGGTGAAATATATGTATGCTAATATCAACCTAGTGTTACACACGTTTTTATTGTGACCTAATATACAGTGTGTTCCATTAAACATAAGAAACTTACATAGCGTACCGAAGAAACTAAACACCCTGTAAACATATTTTGATGTTTCAGGTGATCATTTCAGGTAATACCTCATGCTTTACCAAATTACTACTGATTACTTAAAACATTTTTAAGTTAAGTTAATAGGTATACCGATTACAGACTGTTGCCGCACCCTGTATATATTACTATTTGATAATGTTTTGAAATATCTGTTGTTTCATCGCTCTGAATTGCCAAAAATTCACTGTCGTTAATTTCTTGACAGCTCACAGCTAACATACTCTCCAGAATATCTTTTTGCAGTTGTTATAAGGTAAAGTCAGGTAAGTGTGTAGTAAAAATTGCATAGTTTGAAGAAAATGTAACGTTGTTCACATAATAAGACATTTTGATAAATTTTACACATAGAAGTACGTAATATATGCCCAGTTGTAAGCCTTCAATAGATACGCCTTTCATAATTATCAACGGTTTACTAGAAAAAAAATAAATTTTAAACACTGTCAATACTACACACTTACCCAGCAAAATGGGGCAAGTGTGTAACCGTTCCGCATTTTATATATTAATAGCATTATCCTTTACTTCAGCCAAGAGTGTAATACTATACTGATGCCTTTTTAATCAGGTATGCCAAATTTACAAGATATTAAGTTATTACACGTTAGGAGATGTGAATTTTTATTTGCAAAACTAGTATAAAGTTTAGTACATTAGTAATATAACAGAGGACATCCATATTTTAATTTTGAAAATAAATGTAGCCAAACTACAAACTTGCCCCGGTTACACACTTACCTGACTTTACCTTAGTAATATGTAATACAATGGTTGTAATATGTAACAAAGGAATAAATCCCCAAGTTCATGCGTATAGGTTGAGAATCACTCTGTATAAACGGTGCTTTACAGTCTGCTTATACTAAATAAAAAAAGTCCGGAATTGTTTTTGTTATGATTATAAGTCTCTACATAATATCATCATTCTGTTGATTTGATGAGGAATACTTAAATAAAATAAAAAAAAAACCACCTACCAAAATACGTATTTTCTTTGATATTTTTGTTTACTACACTGAGCATACCAACTTCTTCGCAGTTATTCTTCTACACTAAAGATAGCAGTACCATTCGCCGAATTTGTTATCTTAATTGAAACAAATATTTTTATTGCTTTTCATTTCGGCATTAACATCGTCAGCAGTTATAAATAGAAGCTAATTATAAATAACTAAATATATATAAATAAAATAAGTAGCCAAAAAGGTAAAATAAAATGATGAAATAGCAATACCGCACCAAGTAGGTTAAAAAAATATGCATGTGAGACTAAACAAACACGTTAGAAGTTCGCATTAAAAAGAATAAATTGCCTTATCAAGTTAACAATTCTTTCGTTTTGAATAACAAATTCAAAGCTTCTTAACTCTGGTTTGTAGCCATCAAAGCACCAATTTTTATGTATTTTTGGACCTTTTAGGTTATAATTCGGACAAATAAAACCTAGATTATTATTACCTGAAAAAAAGGTTTTATAAAACATGGTTATGGTAAAATAAACGTAAAAGAAGGACATGGATAAGTCATTTTCTCAGGTTTATCAGATAATCTAGCACAGAAATTTACTTAAGATATTATTGAGCTTGGTACTTCAAAATTCAAAGACAAATATTTACACAGCCTAAATTAAGAAATATGAAAGAAGAATTAACAATAATAGATTGGACAACATTTTTTAACCGAACGAATATTAATGATTGTTATGATAAGTTCATAAGTATTATTTCTTCTGTAATCATACAAAACAAACGACCATAATACTTAAGGATACTAGTTACAAACCATGGCGTCACTGACAAAATAAAGAGAATATCGATTTTAACGTCAATTGACACCAGGGAGTGTTGATGGGGAAGATTTCTAGAGAAACTTACAAAGAATTTTGTAAGAAATTGAAAGAAGAAATTAATGCATCAAAGAAAAAGACATACTCCAATCAAAAATTAAACTCAGCAAACAAAGCGCGAACAATTTGGAACATTATTAAGAACATACAAGGTCAAAAGCGAAAAAAAGGTTTTGATATAAATGATTTAAATACAAACAATGAAAGTATCGAAGAAATAATGAACGCTATGAATAAATATTACACGGAATCATGTAAAGATGTCACACCAGGCGGTTGCAAATGTTGACAAGATTTCGAAAACCTTCTGTTTGTACCCAACAAACCCCACTGAAGTAGAAGCAGTGATTAAATACCTACTAAACTGTTAAAATACTGTGCGTGTGAATTGTGTAAGAAATTCAAAATATCGTGCATAGTTTTTGAGATACCAAGGATAAAGTAAAAATCTCGAAATTTTTATTTCTTGTCTAACGAAAAATTTCTTTTTAATGTAATTTTCTATTCTTTATCACATGATCTTATAAAAAATATCATACCACGTTTCGTACATTTGGAATCATATTCAACTTTATGTTTTTAAATACATATCAATGGCCAAAAAGGCATCCTTGGGTAGTGCTGACGTTTTTCTTTCTTGTGATATGAGATTTAGGGCTATTGTTTTCAAAAATAAGAGAGTTATAAGCAAAAAACCTTATTTTCTCACCGTAGGCTGTGGCTAATGACAGCCAACAATCCCAAACAACTGAATATCAATAACCTGTCCTGTTACCTATCATCCTGTGTAGTTTATTATTGCAAGTTAAGTGCGTAATTTGGTGAAACTAGCGGGCATAATAGGACAGTACAATAACGCCGAACAATTTGACATGTTGTCGTTTCATTTTGAGGCACAAAAATGTAGTAGTGGCCGAAAGAATGTATGCGAAGCATTATCCAATATCCTCATTTAGTGCACAGAAGACGAAGAGACATCGCAAAATTGAACGTATAAATGAGAACACTGTGTTGAAAACAGTTGTAGAAAACCCATCAGTGTCAACCAGACAGATATGCTATGAAACTGGAATAAAAAATCGACTTCTGGCAGGGGCCCTTATCTTGGACAGTCTGTATACTGTAGTATTTGTTTTTCTTTCTTTATCTCTACTATTAGTTAATAACGAATCGCTGTAGTTTAAGTCATATTAATGCAGAATTGGGTTAATAATTCGCATCGTGAATGTGGTGGGATAGATACATTGAAAAAAGCGTTCATACATATAAATATAAAAAAGGAAATTGTTAAAATCTTATACATTTCGAAGAAATTCTGATTTAATGATAAATAAGCTTTTCTGTATTTCGAAAATCTGCTGGGAATTTGAATATTACTACAATGAATGATTCTATGCCGAGTCTAAAAATTTGATTGATAAAAAAACCTTATTTAATCTTGGTAATTACATGATGTATCCAAAGTATTGAAGGCATAACTAATTTTAGATTATTTGCTGGATATCTCAGACATACTGCTGCAAAAACAAATAAATGAACATTTCTTACGATTCAGTACAACCTTATTAACAATCATTCAATCTCTTACTGAAGTGACGAAGTTCTATATGTAAATTAGAAATTGTAACGATAAAGAACAAGTTTGAAACTCAATCAATTGTGCAGATATATTGGCTTACATATTTCGGTTACAACACCTTCTTCAGACCTCTGATCTGATATGGCTCTGTAGCCAATATATCTGTACCATTGATTGAGTTTCCAATCTGGTGTTCTTTATCATTAATCATTAATATCAATTTGGACATAACCATAGAAACTGTAACATTTATTTAGTTTCCATTGGTTATTCTACTAACATCAACAGCATATGCCGTTCATTTCAATTTTATTAAAAGAAGGAGAACATAAAGTAGGCCTTAATAAATAAACTATACTCCGATGTCCACACTCGCAGATATACAAATGTGTAAAGGCACCGTTTGGCTACTCGGGTAATCCCAATTTTATTTAAATTAAATAATAAAATTGTACGATTTATACAAGCGATCTAAGAGAAGCGATCCGTGAGTTTGTGATAGTCGATATCCCAGTAGCCATCGAATACGGTATTGAATAATAACCTGTCGGTGCTTTTTACTATTTATGAAGCTGTGCTGATTGGATAATCGCATAGACTTTTACACGAGATCATTTCAAAAAGATTATCATTTTGGTCAAAAGAATTCTATCAGTGTATTTGTTTTGATGATTATTAACAAAAAATTAAGATAGTAAAACCCAGGTCGGGAGTGTTTTTGCGATGACCCACTTGTCTTTGATTGTAAATATTATGCGAATTACATAAATAAATATACTAGAAGACTATTTAAGGCACAGTCCACACCGGAGTGATACGACCTCAATACGACAAGCGACACAAGCAGTAATACGGCACGTATGCAACCGTGTAAATTTAGGCAGAATGCGCACAGGAGGGTTACGACACGTAATACGACAAGCCACACAATCAGTAACACGACAATTAAATTAAATTTATATGGCACGTGCTGTGTTATTGGTTGTGTCGTTCGTCGTATCACTCTGGTGTGGACTCTGCCTAAATGACCTCTCGGAGCAGATATAGCGCAACACTCGCCATTCCTGGCGGATCCGTTCAAATTGTTTGCCAGAGTATATTCATGTTTATATACATTTAAAGCGTAAACAAGTATAAATATCTACTGCAATCTCTAATAATTACCATTAATTAGCAAGCAGTCTTTATTTAGCATTTATTGCTACGCAATAAAATTTCGAATTATTCTTATGTGCAACATGAAGATGCTATTCCTCATAATTCTTGTTATAGGTTTGCTTCAGAATCAGAGAGAATGTTCGTGCGCGGAGGCACCCCCTGCAGGGTCGGTGGAAATATGTGGTAGACGTTTAATTGAAGTAGTGAAAATGTTTTGTAAGTATACATATTATTTTAATAAACATTAAAATAAATCCATAGCGATTCAATTTTAATTTATTTGAGGTATTATTTCTTTTATGTACACTTCTCGCAGGAAAAATCGGGACACTAGCAATCATCAATTTTAAAATTTCTTGGGTGTAAATGCAGCTTTTAGAGGATATATTCACTTATCAAACCCATAAATCACATAAATGTATAGAGAGAAAAAGGTTTATATATAGAATAAACAAATCGGAGTTTCGGTGGCGGCGTTTCCTTTAGAAATACCGAATACGGAAATATTTATGCAAACAAAGATTCATAACAACAAAAAGGCCTCTTGAATAGACGGCTTCATTTAGAAATATAGTATATGTATTTAACTTGTTTGATGTTACGCGGAGATAATTGTTTTTTAAGAAAACATTGGTTATGGGACTTTAAAGTTACATTACTTGTTAGTGCTACTTTGATATTAGTTACTTACGTTAACAATAGACAACATGTCAATCAGCCTCCTAAGTTTTGGGACAATGTGATTTTTACAGATTAATTGATTACATTATTATTGTTTAGTATTCTTAAATATTGTATTACTTTAATGTTTTCGTCTATCTATTTAAAAAAATACCAAAAACAGTTTTAGATTTAAAACAATTAAGTTCGCAAAGAAATTATTTTTTTTTATTAACTCTCCGGTTATTGTATTTTCAAGAAATATATCTTAGTTATCGCCTGTGTAATCCAATATCTTTATTCTATTTTATTAAAACACTTTCGGTCTGTAGCACAGCTCCAGGCAGTAGAAATGAGAAAATATTAAAATTAAATGAATCAAATCCAAAAACAATATTTTAGCACTAACTGAGATTGACGAACAATATAGCTTCTTATCCATGTTTGGTTATGTATGTAAATGGAACGATATTGTAAATAATTTGTTAATAAACCGGTGACTACATAAAGTCAGTTTGTAAACAGACCAAGCACTGGCCATATTTCAAGAAAATAGAACGACATTGATTACACAGACCATAGCTGCAATATGTTTCTTGAATATACAATAAACGCAGGATTAATAAATGAAATAATTTCTTTGCGAACTTAATTGCTTCAAGAATTTTATAAATAACCTTAAAATTATTGTTGGCAATTTTTTAATACATAAAAACTTGATAATAATGCAATATTTAAGAATATTAACCAACAATAATAGTTAATACATCAATAATTGTGTAATCAATAAATCTATGAAAATCACACTTTCCCGAAACTAAGGAGACTGATTGATTGTCTATTGCTAAAGTTATACTTGCGCGCATAAATCGAACTAAGGGACTAATGCCAAAGCAGCACTAACAAGTAATATAATTTTAAAATCCCATCACCATATGTTTTCTTAAAAAAGAATTATCTCTACATAACATCAAGTAAGTTAAATACATATACTATATTTCTAAATGAAGCCGTCTATTCAAGAAGCCTTTTTGTTGTTACGTATTTTTTTTTTTGCATGAATATTTCCGTATTCGGTATCTCTAAAGGAAACGCCGCCGCCGAAACTCAAATGTGTTTATTCAGTGTATAAACCTTTTTCTCTATACATTTATATTTCTGTTTAAAGTTGCATTTACACCCAAGAAATTTTAAAATTCTCGATTGCTGGTGTCCCGATTTTTCCTGCGAGAAGTGTACATACAGTGTACTCCAGTAAACGTAAGTTCGACTTATTCAATAGTCACGGTCAAAATACTCTTGATTTCTATATTTTTATAGCGCACAATATTTTAAATAAGAGGAATAAGGTTGTAGTGCTTCCCAATTTTTTACTTTCCATTTCCAATCTAACATAAATTAGCAATAACAAGGAGTATAAGAACACAAACGAGATAAAGTTTTCTGAAACATAGATAAACATACATTATGCTGGATATGTATGTACTAACATAACATATATAGACTTCAACAAATACAGTTATTACCTGAAAATGAAAAAGGATCCAAACTCACTTTGTCAGAAGAATATGACTATATAAATATGAAAAGCAGAATAATAATTGTTTAGATTCCCAAGTTAACTTAAATTCTAAACCAGTTTTTGCATATACACAATATTAAATACACTCTAAATTTTGACAACATAATTTATAACCCTAATTAAAAATAATAAATAACTCAAAATTTTAAGTGAACATTTTCCGCTTATTACTCTACAAAATACGTTCCTATAGCCTCTACTTTAATTTATTTTCTATTTATTTTATTATTATTTATAATCTTAATTAATTTTATTCGTTTATCTACATTCACTTCTGTATGTTCCTCCTTAATTTAACAATACATATGTATGCATGGAAGTGAAGTGTTAATCTGTAAGTATTATTTTGAATGTTCTTCAAGAAGTACAAAATGAATTAATTTTGACCAAGGTTCTCATTACGGTGCCCTCGGACGTCCAAGGATCGAAAGGAGGAGTGATGATGCGAAAATTGAGGTTCCCCCGGAATCAAACGAGAAACCGGATTTGCACGGACTTATTGCATATTGTTGTTTACATCGTTGTACTACGAATACATTGTTCAGTTTTTGTAAATATTTGTAAAATATCGTATTGCCACAATCATTCTATGTATATATTAATGCAAAGTAAATTATTAATTTCCAGTGAAAAATTCAAGAGATTGCTGAAATATATTTTTCTTTTAATCTGTCTTTTTCCATAATTTTTTAAACCTGATGTTCTACTTTTATAGTTTATCACTTCTTGATTTTTGATTGTATTTACGAAAAAAAGAAAATGTCAATTTAAACTAATAAATTTAACGCCAAATTACGCCAAAAAAGGTGGGGTTAAAGATCAAATACCCAAATTCAATTTCTTAATTATACATTTCACTGATTTTCTCAGCTTCTTCAGGGCATAAAAAGAAATTACATTAAATTTAGTACATCAAATTGAAAAGTATGCATCAGTACTGGTAGAGAGATAATAACAGTCTGTTATTTGGAGCAATTTGGCGTTAAATTTATTAGTTTTAAAGTTTCGTTGTACTCATTACTTCGTCTACTCATTCAAAAAAAAAATTGTGTTTGAACCTTTTCTTTAAACCTTTCACTGTTCAAGATATAAAGGACCCCACTACAGATCGCCTGTAAATAGATTTTAAAATGACATAACACCGCCGTTCAGGCGGAAAAGAAGTAATCACCTTGATTTTGATCACGTGGCGCCAAATTTAAAATGTATTTAATTGCGTATTCGTAATGGTTCTATTTGTTACTACACGAAAAAAGAAATGTAAAAGCAACAAAATGTCGTTTCTTCAAAATCATTTATTTCAAACGAATTATAATTTGTTTAACTTATACCGTATTCGTTTATATCGCTATATTTTGTCAGCAAGGAAAAAATAGTAGAATCAAACAAATATTTATAATATATAGTTTTGTCCTAATTGAATGAAAGTGTAATGATAAATAACAACTGGTATAAAAATGAATCCATAGTGCGAGATTATTGGCTTACTAGTTTCCGGTAAAGAAGATGGCTATTTAATGGAAATGTAAGACTATTTAGCTGAAACTATTAGCAATACTCGTTCTATTGATTGCACGTTATACCATTTGCTCTTATCATTAAATATTTATAAAATGTTACAGAAACAGAATTCTAAACACAGTTGTACAAAGATATCAAAATATACATGAGCTTCAAATTGCCATTAGGGGGAATGTTGGAAAATATAATCTGCCGGCCAATTTTTCATTCAGTAAGTTCAATTATCGGAAGGTACAGAAAATATATGGAACAACATAGAAACATATGCAATTTAAATAATTTTAAATTAAAATTTACACTGTGAAAATCATCAAATAATTAATGTTTTTCTGCTAATACTGTTAATACGCCAAATTTTATTACATTTTATTTGCCCGGTTGGGATCAACCCAACAAGAGAGGGTGGATTCGAATTCCACACGAGGCAAGAACATTTTTCTAATAAAATTTACCGTGGTAAAAGTGTTGGCAGGAAAACATTAATTATTTGAACATAGAAACATATTTGAACACTTGTTATGGCTGAATTTGTTTTTATAATAGCTGTAAATAAACCTCATTTCATGCCTTTTTGACTATTGCAAGCTGGTGCACTAAGTTTCTACTTCTTCTTTAGTCTTGGTATTGTCTTTCTCTTTTAGAGTATAAAAGCTGAACATATTAAGAAAAATAAAATATAGAAGAATGTAGAAATATATATTCTGCAATAAATGTTTTACCATATTTTAAAAATATAAAGAGATTGTGCAATTGAAACGAATTAAATGTATTAAAAAAGTAGGGAAATGCATCAAATCCGCCTTTCTGTTGCATTAATGGAGAATATACAATTTCAACGGTTTTAACATTTTCATGGACATGCATCGTCAGTTGTGATTTTCGCTAATGGAAGCCGAATGCGATTTTTATGCAGGAAATCTGTGCACTTGTTCTAAAACAAAACCTGGGATAATTTTTTTTACTGTACTTTTGTAGGATCGGTGCAGTGCATTAATAATTTTACATAAAAAAATTGCATTGTCTTTCAAAATATTGAAAAATGTATACTCGTATATTATACAAGGTGTTTGTGATTTTATTTTCAACGGGTGAGTAAATATCCTAAAATAAGATCATTAACGTAAAATTATATTAACAAAAGTTGCATAATGAGAGAGATACTAATGTAAAAAGATTTTTTTCCCAGCAGGGGGAAAGTGTGCGTTTTCCTCTCTCATTTGAGGGAGGAAAAGTAAGTGACATTGACATGATGAAACTGTATATCTTATAATATGTGACATTATTGATAAATGAAATTAGTACATTCGACCCGGTCTCAGCCTATTTATGAGATAATTGCTAAATAAGTAGATATTAAATTTACCTTAACTATTATTAACATTTTCTAAAACGACGCTAACATGGACAGTTCTCAAAAAATATTGACAGATTAGGGGAGTTTACATATATATTCGGAAAAGTCCAAAAACTTTGAGCTTTTTTTCTCAGACAAAGGAAAGATATAAGAAATACGGCTTTTTGTTAATAATATATAAAAACTTGAATATTAAAAAAAAATATTTTTTTATAACAAGACCACATAACGTTCGCTATTTGTATCTAGTAGCAGTGTGCACAGAAAACACGGTCAAACTGCGTAAACTCTAGCATACGCAAAAGTGATCCGAAATTGAAAATAAAAAGAAAGTAAGAAATATATTAAATTTGTTGGAGGTTTTACCCAAAATCTAACCAAATAAGTCGAAAGCAAACATGTGGCAAGTACTGAACTTTATATTATGATTATTTTCTTTTTTTTGTGTGTATGACTGGATATAAAAATGTGGAATATTGCAATTTTTAGTGTAAATATAGGTATAACCTCCAATAAAAACTGTTTACATTAGAAAACAAGAATTAAGTTGATATATTGAACACTGAAGAACTAGAACTTACGCAAATTTGAAAAAATCATGTTTCGAGAAAAACACGTTCAAAGTTTCGCAGCAAAAATTTTTACAAATAGTTCCCATACACTTAGTCAGCTATTCCAGCACAATATTAATCCCTCTTCTTCTTCATACTTCTGCATTTTAAAAATTTGTTGCTTCCTTTAGACAGCACAGCGAGTTTTGCAGCGCTGGACATAACCTGCTCTGCCGTTGTATGCGCTGACGATCAGAATTGACGACGAAATTTTTGGCATCAAGTCCTACTGCAATTCCCAACGCATTCGTTATTCGTAATACAGAAAAGTAACCTTCATTGAATAAATTTGTGGCAATGTAGGTAGCAAGTTGAATTGTTTGTGACTTGCAGTGTAAATCTTTTGGAGCTAGTTTCATACACACAATGAATTAAAGCGAGTCGTTTCAGTTTTGGCAATTTTTTTCCAATGCATCTTTGCAATAAATCACTGTAGAAAAAAACTTCATAAATCGGCCATAATAGCATGTTGATTTTTGCAAAGAGGGTCATGTTTGAATGAAGCAAGCTCAACCTTTGGCTTTGCAACGCGCCACTTACACAGGCTGTCTACACCTTTTGGACAATAAATATGTCGTGGATCCGCGTCGGTTGAACATTTATAATGAAATGTAGCCCAAATACCGGCCTTCATTTTTTTATGCAGGATCTGGATGTTGTCTAATTGCCAGTCCAGCTCTAGTTTCCAATTGGTGCAGTTTTGACATGCTCATAGCAAGCAATATCTGTAATTTCTTCCTGTATTTCTAATTAAAGTAGCTCTACCAAATAACGATGGAAAACCTAGTTTTTTTTAATGAGCCGTGTCCAGAGACTGTACAGACGTAGTGGCTCATTTCCTACTTTAATACTTTCTTCTTCTTCTTTCACGGCTTTCTTTTGAACTGATTCAAAAACGGCTTTCGACGCAATATGAAAATTATCGACAAAACCATAGTAAATAGAGCTACTGGAGAACTACTCGAACACTTTTTTAAATAAATTAAAGGTTATCTATATTTTTTTCCAACTTCACACCAAACACTGAATTAGAAAAAGTAATCGCAGAAATATACAATGCGACAAATACAGCCGCGACCATAAATGGTGAACCCTTTAGTAATTCTAGGAAATACGGTTCCATGAAACTGTATTTATTTGTTATCTTTAATGGCTTTTCTAAGAAATTTAGTGTAAGTAAGTGCATCTGCAATAAATGGATACATTTTATGGCAGTTTTCTAAAGCGTGGGAAAGTGTGTTTTAAGTAAAAGAAATATTGTTAGATTAGTTTCTTCAAATGTGCGTTTTATTTCGGATCTAATTGTTTCGTATTATTGTAATATAAATAGCTACTCTGTCGTTTATTTATGACCCCGACTGTAGTGACATTTATAATCATTAAAGACAACTATACATATATCTAATAAGCAATAACTATGGTATTTCGACCCGAGTAGCCCGAGTCGAATATGGTATTGCATCTAATATGCTCCGTTGTGTGTTCGGTACACCCGCTCTTTTATTAAGCCGTAGCGGCTTAAACAATGCGAATATTACGAAACCGCTTTAACCATGTATTTTAGGTATTTGGACCTTTCAAAAAATGCAAGAAACCAAAAATCGATTTTTCCAGTCAAATATATGTCAACCTCCCCTTAAGCCTACTATCTATCATGTCACTCACAGGTATATCTTCATTATTTTTAGACATTTAGTTAAAATTGGACTGGCTGGGAAAAAATAGTATTCAAACCACGTGAGGAAAGTGCTACTGCGGCCCGCAGGCAAACATTACAAACCGAGCCGAAGGCGATATTGAGAACAGAGCACTTTCCTCCCTTGGTTTGAAATATACTATTAACGCTAAAACGATTGATTAACACCTCATGCAAAATAAATGTAAACGATAGATTATTAGTGACTTTTTATTAATGTAGGATGATGTCTGTAACTTCTCCCAACAGTGAATACGTGTACATGTTGTTAATTCGGGAAGAAGTATGCTAGAATTCCGCTACTGCACTTCGATTGTATGCTGAATGGTTTCCTAACAGTCCAACCTTACTTCACAAAAATTCACGGCCGTAGTGATTTATGAACGAGAAACTGGTGTACAGCAAACACGTTAAGATCAAAATGGTGCACCTGGCCAACTTCAATGAATTTTGAATGCCAAATAAGAAGTCTTAAATCTTGTCGAAGAAGATCCTTCTAATAGTACTCGAAAAATATCTCGCCAAGTAAATGTATCAAATCAAATTGTTTGGTCAACACTGCGTGAAAATCAATATACTTTCCGTGCACAAAATGTACAGACTTTACAACCTGAAGATCATCTTTTACGTTTACAATTTTACCTATGGTTTCTACAATAACAGGCAGAAATTCCAAGCTTTTCTTCCACTGTATTGGCGATTGATGCAGCAACGGCATAAATAACTGTCGTGATACTCATATCTGGGTTGATCATCGTATCCGTTTGTTAGATGCAGTCTATCTAAATATTATACTGTTATTCAATTTTAACTTAACAATTTATCCATTTACATTTACCACATAATATATTTGTTATTTAGTTTCAACTTTAAAATTTAACCATCTTATATTTAACATTAAATATCTTCATCACCAGATGACAAGGATTGTATCTATGAGGTTGCATTGGCACCCTTAATATTAGTTTTCCCGTTTTCACCTTTACAAGTCTGGACAGGGCAGATCGTAAAAGCGGGTGGCGCCCTCAATTTTATTATAATATAAATATATAAATAAACTATCAACGACCCACTTCCGTCTTCACTGAGGCCGCGAGTCCCTGGATTCCAGGTAGGTCCCAACAACCGGGGAGGCCAGCGTGGTTCCAGCGGAGCGACGACCAAAATCATCGTTTTGAATTGTTACAATTTCCAGCAGTCCATGCACTATCCGAGCTAGTTCAATGACTGCATTGCCAGCTTTATGCTGCACTCACTTGTGAATGAGAGTTTGGCATGTAGCTGCTAGGAGGCGCACAAACTGAATCCTTTTTCACTTAGTAGGTGATTATACGTAAAGCTTGAGATGTGATTAGCGATGAAAGTGGGTTTATGCACTCGAAGGAGCGCTGATGACGCCTGGTAGGTAGAAACTCTGGTCCGGTCCTAGTCTTATTCCCCTTCCTGGCTCTGCTAGTATGGTGATTCTTACAATAGATCATGAGCCTCGCTTGGTGACATATTCTATCGGGTCATAAACAATCTGTTGAAAATATTTAGTGTAGGATTGCTTCTACATTGTAGTATACATGTTTGAATAAAGTTATATATGAATCAGTGACAATTTTGTTAAAACCGACCTCAAAAACTCAGGTCAACAAGAGATGCATCCGTGTTAATACACGTGGTTCTTTTTTCTTAGGAATAATATACATTATCATTATTAGTACTTGCAGTATAGTATCAATGTGTATTTGCTAAAAGCAATACGCAACACACTTTAATATAATTTTAATGTCAAATGGAGCAGAAAACATGTTATTCTATCGCACATTCCATCAAACACAAAATATTATTTGCTCCAACAGTTTGCTTCTTTGTTTTATAATTTTCATGTCGCAGCAACATTAAAATTTTAACAAATCGGACGAAAATACAGCATTTTTGGGTTGCTATTTTGGAGAAATATAATAGCTATCCAGTATAACTTACAGAGCAAACAAGATTGAAATTATTACTTACAAAATTACTTGCAAAATAATTAAAATTATGCTCAAGCGCATTTTTTACTATACTTACCTGGCTACGGCCTTTATAATTATCACAAGAATTCTCTATTCAATTGTTTTCTTTTTATAATTGCATTTCAATCAGCACGTAAAGCACTGAATCTTTGCTAATTTAACCGAATTTCTAGCTTTAATAATAACGAAGTTAGCAACAGTATGTCAAAATCTTGAAAGCCGTATATATTTTAAAATATCCTTACAAATAACAGCTTACATAATGATTATAATCTTAGTAAATTATAATTGCTTCTATATAGTTTTCATTTCATAACCCCGACATTTACAAAATTATCGCCAATCGATCTTTTTTTCGAACAAAGGTTTCTGCTTGGGGTAGTTAAATTAATCTGAAACTCCATCATAGTTATTAGTTAAGAGCCAGAGATATCATTAGTTAGTTACCTTATCAAACTTCGTGATATAATACACCACGGTACAAAGGCGAACGCTCTAACTTTGGTGTAACTATCAGGAAATTCACATCAATAATATTTTGATGGCGTGCGTGCTGGGAGTATAGCGAACCCTTTAAAAATAAAGGTGGCCGTTAATATGTGTAAGGAACACGTAACGTGTGTCATACTAATGTAAATGAGGTAAACTGTGACAAATTATTACATTATGAGGAAATTCGTTTTCTTTCAGCAGATACTTTAATTATAGTTCTCGCTGAATAATTAACATAACTATTCCTCATTAAATTATGTTTCAGATATTACATATAACATATGTATAAATAAATAATGTTTTGATTTTGCAGCTATATTCTTATCCGTTTCTTATTATAATGGAAATTGTTTTCTTGGTAGTAGCGGATGTGTAATAAAACTCTTTCTTGATTTACATAGTTTAATTTGAAATTTAAAATTTGGACGTTTCGGCTATATATAGCCTTTTTCAATTAAAATACAAGACGATAATAATTAATATGTGGTAAAGTTATGTTTAAGAATAGGAAAAACAAAAAATTAAAAATTAACATTTTGAATTACAATGGTGAGATGAGAATGGATTTATTTAAATAAACAAATGATTATCTTATTTTTTTTCTTCTAAATCAAATATAAAGTAACATTTACATTATTGATTTGTAATATATGAAAATTATAATTTTTTAAATTGTATTATTTAAAATTTTTAAAAGAGTGAAAACTTCTCTTTAAATTTATGTGACATTTTTCAAGAGTATTAAACACGAAATGAAATGATAAACAAGTAAAAATACATAAGTGAGGGGAATAATATTTTTGATTATTGTATTATAGAAAAATAAATACTAGATAAGCCAGCAATCTCCTGACGGTCATTTATTGAGTTATTATGCTTTTGTATTTGAATCATTTGAAGTAGGTTACGTGTCCTGTAATTTTTTTATTTTATTACATGTGTTTTTTGAGAGAGGTTATATTAGTAGAATATTTATGTCCATTCAATCTGCCTGCTAGATGTTGCTTAGTTTGACTAATATATACTCCATCACAGTTATTGCAAGGTATTTTATACACTATATGAGTCTGCTTTTGTAGTAAGGTTTTATCTTTAAGTTTTGTATATAAAAAACTTAAGTTATTATGATTCTGGTGTGCAATTTTAAAGTTGAATGGGGCTAAAATGTTGTTAATGTTTTCAGATAGTTTGTTGACATATGGGACTGCTATGCTATTTGACCATCTGATTATGTTTTGTTGAAATAAAGGATGTCTTTGAATATAATATTTGTGTAACGCTTTATTTAATATGGATTCAATGAGTCTTTCACGGTAATTGTTAATTTTTAATATTTGTGTCATTTGTTTTAAGACAGCCGGACGAAATTCTGGGCTAGTTAGTTGGATATATCTGTCGGCTAAGGAGGTAATTACAGCTTTTAATTGAAAGGGGTTGACATGACGAAAAGTTTAGGTATCTGTAAGACGAGGTAGCTTTTTGAAAAAGTTTACTTAAGAATTTCTTGCGAGTTATTGTTAAGTCTAAAAAATTGATTTGTTGATTGTGCTCTTTTCTCCAGTAAATTCAAGGTTTGGATGATGACTATTAAATATATGGCGTATATTGGATTCATATATACATTAGATATACACATAATACAATCGTCAACATAGCACTTGTAAAAAGTAGGTTGGTAGTCTAATTTTGAGATAATTTTAATAATTTTGATTTTCTAGATCTTCTAAGACAAACTCAGCTATTACGCTTGAGATGGGGCACCCATAGCACATCCATAGATTTGTTTCTAAAATGCATTGTTATATTGAAAATATGTGGTTTGAAGAGTAATTTTATAATAATGTTTTGTAAATAGTATGTAAAGCAATTTATTTAAAACAGGATTATTACAACATTCATGTTGTAAATTATAGTTTTCTAATACATTTAGTTTCTGCTATTTATGGGTAGATGGTCCTGAATTTTAAACTTATTCTTTTTATTTTGACGTTGCTTTAACCTAATTCATTTAAAGTGCCAGGAAAGTTTGAATACGTATTTTTGTTGTATTAAATAAATTGTTTTATATAGTATTTACGATTCCAACGTACGTAAGTGAAGCTTAAGAGTCTCAAAAGTGGTGAAACATCTTGTTAAGCTTGTTTTGTGTTAAAATATTCTTTTATTTGTACGTTTGGTGTTTTACATACGACATTTGATAATTATAATTTTTTCAAATTTTAATAATCCGAAAAAAGGCGTGCTCTCTTTAAGGTAAGAAAATTGCCTATTCGCTAGCAAGCGTCTGGGTTACTAAATTGACAGGTGATTTGGTGATTTCTACAAGTGTCCCGTGCCACCTAGCAGGTAAAAGGTCACTTTTCACAGTATTCTTTCACTTATCAGAAAGGTTGCTGGGTGTATAAGAATACTATATTATCGTATTTCATTTTTATTGAAAAAAGGAGAAAAGAAAAAAATTGCATACGGACAAACAATTTATAAATAAATTGAAAATCTGAAATTAATAATAATATTTAATTGTACTGAACGAGACAAAATTAAAATTTTGAAATCCCATTTTGTTCTGAAAAACAGAACAATATATTAAGATAATTTTTATATTTAACTTGCAGTTAGCTTGAAGATGGCCATCATATGCCGAAACATGTAGCTTAATTCAAAAAATTTCAAATCAATTGAATGGAACGAACTAAATTATTTTAATTACTTTTCCATTGCACAATCCACCATTCACGAAGTAAAAAGACCGTAATACTAGATACTTACTGCTGCGTACTGAATTGAAATGAAAATGCAAAATGAATATTAAAAAAGAAAAATTAAATCAGCTAGCTCAACGGATAAAAATCTTTAAAAGGGCGCAAACAAAGTCTCCCCTAGAGGGAAGATAAAAGCAGAAGGTATATATATAAGGTCGACTAAAATTGTAACACCTCGTGTTCATAATTTTGATCTTTATCTGTGCTTTACGTGTATGCGTACTGCTGTGTACTGATTAATAAATTGAAAATGCAAAATGAATCTATAAAATGAAAAGAAAAATAAAACAGACTAGCTCACGTAAAATTTTCAAAGAACGCAAAAGAACTATTAATCCCAGAGTTATCCTCGCGAATTAAAACTTGAATCTAATCACGAAAAGTAAAATGTGAGTGAATAAAATTTGACTTTCTTAAATACCCCAAAAATTGAAAAGGTTTAATAAAATAAAAGAACAGTATTTTTAACCCAAAGACGTTAATTCACAATCAAAAATTTATTAAAAAAAAAAAAGAAAAAAAAGTTAATTACATATTTGCAGAAAAAAAAAACCCGTGAACAGAGGGTTCTGGCCTAAATCAAAAACTGCAATTGATTCCAAATTACAATAGGACAAATTCTATTTCCTATAACAAAGCAAAAAATTAATTTGCTCAGGAAGCAAAGGTTGGTTTCAAAGCAAAACAAAACTAAATTTAAACGTGCGACAAATGTACTCAGTAAAATAACAAGAATGAAAACTAATAGCAAGCATAAAGCTTCTATTCACCCAACCCGAGGTGATTAATAATTAAAGCAAATCAGCAAAATTTAAAAACGAAAAACTAACTCTTTAAACTAAAATATCTTCCCGAACAAAAATAATAAATGATCTTATATCTACAATGTGCACACATCAATATAATAATAATTATTATTAAGCGAATACCTTGATGGACAGAATAAAACACAAATAATACGAATTAAATTACGATATAAAAATGTAATACAAAATGGCTGCAAAGATTTACAAAATTACGTCTACTCACGCTTGCGTCTACCAAGGAACTGTGTGACAAAGTCACACATACAAAATATACATGCAAAAATCCTACTCTCGACTACGTGCAACGAAGCCGCACAAATCACCGACAAAATCAAGGAAAGGCGCTGACAACATGAGCAACTAAGAGATGTTTTAAATGAGTAAAATTAATTTAAGAAAACTTAACACAAAATAAATAAATTAAACAATTAACTCATTAACTAAATCTTATATAAAAATAAAATCTACATCTGTGGAACCTCTCTCGAAACATTGACAAAGGCTGAACGGAGTAAACATGACAAAATCTATGCAACTTAAAAAAAAAACTGTCGGGAAAACTGAGTGTCCGTCCACAGCAATACGTGAAAATTTATAATGTAAAGCTGTGATTAAACCACTCATTATTACCTGAATTCATTATATCAGCACTTTCAGCTTGCCGTTTCGTCGTCTCTTACAATTACGTAACCTCTCGAGTTCATTGGATAGCACAAACATATCCATTAACACTGATATCGTATTTCCGTTGCTTTATTCGGTTCGGTTTCTGCTATCGAATAGCTTTTACCGCCGCCCGGATTTTAATCCTGTCAATGGTGTCGAACGCTACCCTCACGTCTGTAGGTAGCACACATGTGTAGACGTCTTAGACGTAGGGAGTGCGGCAATTAATTATGGTTTGTACTTCGCAGCGTCCTACACCAATATCTCTTTGGGCGAAGTTTGCTGTTAGCTAACAACGGCGAATTATTTGCACTGAAATCGAATGTCGGTGGTTAGTTCAGACTGTTCAACTACGGAGTTAGTGAAAATTTTGTTTTGCATTGTGATAAAGGAATTAGCTAGATGAATAGTTAATGACTAAAGTTAGGTATCTACATATAGTTAATCTTTTTTAGCTTGGGGTATGCGTCTTAGTTTTGAAAAATTAAATTTTCTTCTAATAATGTTTAATTCTTCAAAGATTCTTTTCCTCGAATAAATAGATATCTTTGAAAAAATTATTAATAATAAACTTAAAATTTTTTGATGAAATTTGTTCTTAGCCGATAGTGTAAAATTATGTTTTTTCTTTCTTGAGGTGGCGGCTTTTTTACCATTTCAATGAAAATAACCAAGTAAAACATCCTTTTTTGGCGTTTCAACAACTTTTTTTTATTGTCTTCTTCAGAAATTGCCTTTTACATTAAACATTTAAAGACACAATACAAACATTTTAAAAATATAATATTAAAATTTATATTTTTTTTTAAATTAATAACAAAGTTATGTACTTGATAAATAACTTTGTTATTAATTTTAAAAAATTAATTTCAATTTAAAAAACAAAAAATGTAAATTTTAATGTTATATTTTTAAAATGTTCGTGTTGTGTCTTTAAATGTGTAATGTAAAAGGCAATTTCTGAAGAAGACAATAAAAAAAGTTGTCGAAACGTCAAAAAAGAATGTTTTAATTGGTAAATTTTTCATTAAATGGTAGAAAAGCCGCTACCTCAAGAAAGAAAAAACATAAATTTAAAATTAATGCTTTCTTTGAAACGAACAAAGTATTTCTTTAAAATAATACCTTTTGTTAAGCCTCAACAGGCAAGAGTAGGTCACCCATGGCGGGATACCGCTTATAATGCAATGTAACTCTAAAAACTTTGCCCGTCGAGAATTAAAATAAATTAGCTTAACAGCAAAAAATATTTATTTAGATAGAAGTTAAAGTTACAAAGTAGTAGTATTTTCACATTGAAATTATATTACTAAATCATCACGTCATGATGTTCTAAACATATACAAAGTTTTCCGGCCTATAATAGCAAATAATTAAATATATTCTACGAGCCCAGGAATTGTGAAGATGGAGGTTTACTTTTCATAAAAAAATCTCGTTTAATAGAACAGGCTTTGGACCTATGTTTCACTTCGCAAAACACATAAACTGCTCTTGACAACAGAGCATTTCCAAAATCGGATACGGTAACTGTAACAAGATTTACATAGATGTTATGCGCAGCATTTATTGATCACCCAAAATTGTTCTCGAACAATTCTGTCTTCTCATTCGAACATGGTCGTGTTGTTAGAGACCGCCTGCGACACCACAACTACACTCGATGTATAATGCCTTCCCCCTTCTTTCAACAAATTGGCTGTTTCAGTACACCTTTGAAGAAAGTAAACTGGAATGTACAACTGATTTCAATTTTAACATTTTCAATTGCTTTAACAAAACTCGATTTATGAACGTAACTATATCCATGGTCTGTGATGATTGTGTTAACCAGAATTTTAGTTATCTCACAAGAAAAGCGTATAGTGAAGGTAAATATATCGTTTTATTAATTTAACGAAGTCAATGGGTTCATGTGAAATCAAATATATGTATTTCAGAAATCGCCGTCAGATGATGCTGCTTCTATTTCACACCGGTAAACACGCATATGGGTCACAAAGCACAACAGCCAGGGTTATAAAATATTAATCTAGTGTATTTATCAGTTAAACAATAGGAGTAAACACTTTTTTGTATGAAATGATTATTGAAGATAACCCTGCAGGATGGTGGTTGTTTATCGTCTTGTGGAAAACACAGAGGTGGCACAAAGGCGCCATTGTGGTTAAAAACACGTACGAGGTACTTACTACGTACTGCGAGATGTTAAAGGAGGAAAACTAGGAGAAATACAGAAAATTGAAACACCACAAGGCTTGCTAAGGTGTTGTATAATCGTGAATATCGGCAATAAGAAACGACAAAATATATATTTACGGGAGTGCGATAATTCAAAAGCGTACAAAAGTTAAACATGAAAATTAAAATTACGTGAAAATATTAAATAATTGTTAAGTCGTCTAAGTATTTTAAAGAAATGTATCTAAATTATTAAGTAATTCGAATTCTGATCAAAACACTGCAAAAAAAATAATATAGATTGGTCAAACTCTAACAAGTAGAAAATAAATTGAATTGTCCCAGCTCTAGTAATAAATAAAAATAATTGCAGTCACCAAATTGAGAATATGTTTTACTAAAATAACGTTCAGACAAACAAATGTATTAGTTAGTAAAGTTGTTGATTATTACGGTTTAAACTAAAATATACAGAAGAGCGTAAGATATCTAGGTCCCAAGTACTTGTATAAATGATCGTAACACATTTTATTGTAGGTGTATGAACTATATAATACGAAAATAAACTTGAAACTTTAATTTATCTATCGTAAAGAATGTTTAAATTTACGTCTGTATTTGAAGCGAGCTGCCACGAATTAGAATTGATAAAGTAGTGAGCAACACCAGGTTAAGCAGTGCAATTTCACTAAAGATTCTATAAATGAATTAAAATGATAAAGAAGCTAAAGCAAGAAGTATTAATTTTACCAAATAATAATAAAGAAATTTATTAAATAAAAAAGCAAACTTTAGTTATCGTTAGGTTCCATGGGGCAATGATATATTTTAGTTAACTGAATGAATGAATTTTGTTTTTACTATTTATTAAGGTAAAATTCAAAACGTTTGTTTGAAAATTATTGTTTTTTTCTACAGTAAATTTAAGTTGCGATGATAGTTGTTCAGTATAATTAATTTTGAATTTCTTCTTCTCTTGGTTTTTAGGTCATAAATATTGAAAACATAAATGAGTACTACAACGTTTCGCTTTATTTCAAACCTTTTCCAAGTATATAAACATAAAATGTAAAAAGTGTAAATTATAAATAAAATGTTTTAAATGACAAATTGTTTTGTTTACTAGGATTATGAATATATCATTATGTTTCATTTAAAGATTGCGTTTTAAAATAGGAGGTTTTGATTATTTGTTTTGAATTTTATAATTAAATAGTTCTTTAAAAAATATTGTATTTAGCTATAAAATTAATTTATATAGTTTTGTGAAATATTGTATGTCGGTTTTATCATTAACTGCGTTTTTATATTTATAAATTTGAATTATTTCAGGTATATTACGTGTTTTTAAATTTTGATCTTTGTTTAAAATTGTTATGTTGTTGAAATCAAAGGTGTGATTCTGATTTATTTCATGTTTTTTTTTTTTTTAAGCTGTAAGATATTTATTATATCTTACTATTAACAAGGCAAAAGATATTCTAGAACAAATATCAGTATCCTCTTTTTTTCATTGTGTACCCCGTTAGACTATTTTAGAAAGCTTAAGTCGCCGAATTACATGCACGACCCAAAGAGCCTAACGGGAAATTCTGTTCGAGGTAAATTCCTCCGCAGTCGGAACGCAGGCTTTTCTAATTATACCCGTTTTGAAACGCACGGCACAGTGGGTGGCGTAGGGCGCCTAGATTAAACTGGCACAAGTAAATCTCTCGAGGTGAAATAGGGAAACGGTTCACGGCTTTGGTGAGTTCGCCACCTCACTTTGTTGATCGATACGACGTCCACCTTCACGGTAGCGTGCTATCCAATGAATGGCCGCTTATCTCGCAAAGTTATGACGGCGGCAAAAAGGAAAATGTTAATTCCGACGACGGGCCTGTAATGGTGAGCGTGATTGAGGAAGTTGTGTTCGCGTAATGTCGATTGCGACCCCAATCATTCTAAATGGAGATGAACGAGATGAAGCTGACGATAGGTACATTTGCTGGGGTAAATTGGTCGAAGTTGACGCAAGTTGAAAATTGGACAGGAATGTATATAATGACATGCTCTACAGCTAGTGAGTTAATAATCGACGATCAACCCCAGTAAAGATAGGAAACTTGACTGTGCGCGCCATCTGTTCTTCCCGCTTAATTAGTAGCTTCCATAACAGGTATCTATATTTTCAATTAATGGAGAACAGAAGCGTCTGATTTCCAGGAATCAAAAACGGGTTTTTTAAAATTGGAAGATATGTGTACTGTTATCGCGTGTTAATTATATATAGCAATTACTTTTTTTTTGGTTAAAAAATCGGTTAACCGGTTTTAGAAAAGTCGGTTAAGCAGTTTTTGATACCTGACGATTTTCGCAGTACTGCTATCAATATATATATATTTATTGTTACGCTACACAGTAGCATAGCCCGGATTAAAAAAATAAATTTTAAAAGAAATACATTAATTGAAATAGGAAAAATCAAGTTTTATATCTACCAGTGTCATCTATTTTTTATAATTTTGATTTAGAAGTGTTCTGTCTCACCAGCCAGATGGAATGCAGGGCGAGAAATTTCCGATCGAGGGGCGGTGACATAAAAAAAAAATTGAATGGCTCGTTACTTTCTTATATTTTTAACTCAGTACGCATAGGGATGTGATGGGATGATGTTGTCAATTGTCCTCTCCCTCAAATTCAATGTTTAAGACCAGTTTAAATGCTCTCATAGGCATGATGATGTCGTGCCTTAATCGTATTCAATCCCTTATGTGTAAAAGAAACATTTAAGTGCGAATAAAAGTGACTTTATTTAATAAAAGAAATTACTAAATGTGAATTTGTTTATAATCAGACATAAATCTTTGGATAATAATCTCAGGTAAGTCCATGGGTCCGTTCAATTAATAACACTAAAGTTTCATTAAGTGATTCCACCTTTTGCGATTCAAATTCATAGTTTCTTACTTAAATACGTTTGAAATAAATTTTAAAAAATCCCGCGTTTTCTGACCGTTCAAATGGAGTTATATTAGATTTGAATAAACGTGTGAAACAGAGTAGTCAACCTTGATGGTAAATCACTGGATATTGGTTCGTAACGTAAAAACATAACAAATACTAATAAACCTAATTACACAAATTTCCCCAAAGTAACTGGAGACCGCTTAGCTATGTTACAAACAATTTTCTAACCTCAAATTTTGCACAACGGATTAAAATAAAAATTTCTTATAAGTATAATTCAAATTAGGTTAGAATTGAAATAATACGTTTATTTTTTAGGTAGATTTGACGAGGAATACCTTTTTACAGGACCGAATTCTGCGATCATCGGTGGTCAGGACTGTTCAGGTCGGATATGGGCTCTGGTTCGGGTACATCGAAGATAGGTACTTCAGATCAGAGAGGATGGGTCGCTCAGGACAGGAACATTACTCGGAAAAGTCGTCGTTGAAGAAAAATTACCCAAAATCGTGTGTAATTTGGAATAAAATTTATGTGAAAAACTTTGTTTAACAATTAACCATTATTTTTAGATTGAAATTTGGGATAAAATTGGATTTTATCGAAAAAGCCGTTAAATTTTAAGAGAACAAACAGAAATATGTCTGCCTCGAACGAGGTTCGGTTAGTGAATGGTTCGAATTGAAAATGTTTTAACTGACTTGAAGGCGATTGTCTTCGTCAAGGAGACCAACTGTCTGAGAAATTCCGTTATTCTAACCGAAATGAGGAACCTCCATTTGTTTTACATATGAGAATGGCCATGTGATCGACAGGAACTATCGTATGTTTCAACGAAGTGAAAATAAATTAAATTACAAAATCTGGAATCACCTTACACTTTTATATAACAAAGGTATGAGTCTCTGCATTATGAGAAAAAATACATTTTAAATTTTTAAACGCTTATTACTATAAAAAAACAACAATCTTAAAATTCATTACTGTGCCCCCAAAAGGTAGGCAACCATTTATACACATAGAATTGTTACAGAATCCAATTTCCAGCAATTCCCATGTCTGTCTGTTGACATATCAAAGCAAATGGACTGCCAATGCATATAAAAACATTATTAAACAAAAATTTAAAGAAATAAATACTCTGTAAAAGAAATAAAACTATTCACTCGAATTAAAGGTGGATCCAAATTTGATCTGTCAATAGCTATTGTAATAGTATACTATACAAATTCTAATATTCATTTTCGATGTGTAGGTGTATCACTGCTGATCATCTCGCTTCCTGAAGGGAAAATTCTAAAGGAAAATGCCTTGAAGGACCTGCCAAATGCAGAGATTACCTACATCACCTGGACATCGTCTAGCTGTCTGCTGCTACATATTATATCCTTTTTTTATTTATATCTAATAAGTTTAAAATATAATTAAGTAAAATATGACATTCCCTTTTTAAATAATAGTAGACATATTAAATTAATCCGCATCCATAACATTATATTACCATATAAATAAATATATTTTTACAGACACTTCAAGCTATCTTTGGTAATTTTTAGCAAAAAGAGGGCTCGCGCGATTTTTTTTTAATGTCTCACTAAAACCGAAATTGATATTATATCGACAAAATAACGCAAGAAATAGCTAATAATTGTTACGTTCAGTTTTATTTTCTTGTACGCGTGGCGGATAGCTAGGGTTATCGCCTTCTCGCTGTCCGTCTTCTGTATGTGGACTCTATGTTTATCATTGTATACTCCTATCTCAGGGTCACTCGGTCCGTATCGCCTCATAGATGTCGCATATTGTGCCGTTTTTGGTCATCCTTTTTTTGGGCTGTTATCGGGTATGTCATCTGAGGACTTTCGGAATTTTCCGTAGGCCCTCTCTTTGGAAGGTTTTTATCGCTCTTGCGGATTAATTAATCTACTCGTATTAATTTTTTTTGTGGTGAAATTTAGCGTCTTACACGCCGTTTTTCGTGTATCAACGTAATTATTACGGATTGTGGTTTTGTCAAGTTCCACGTTTCACTTTGCTTTGCGTCAGTTGTGCCCTATTTGACCCCCAAATAGGGTTGTGGTACGGGACGAGATACCAGCGACCACACGTGCCACCACGTGTTGATACCCCGTAGACCGGCAAAGGAATTTCCGACGGCTTTGCAGCGATAAACGCCGTCTGATTCAGCGAGTGCCGCGCTGCCAGCTGAGGGACACTCAGGAGCGTCAGTTTGAGGCCCGACCTAGCCCCGAGGTGCAACCTAACGTCATCCTCGCGAGGTAGGATTGTTTTATTTTGTTCTTCACGCCATCGCGGGTTAGACGCGCGGAAGCCGTTCCGACCTGGGGACTCAGAACTTTCCCTGTGACGGCCGTGTACCGAGTGTTTTTCTTATTTCGCTTAATTTTTGTCTTATGTAGTTCAGCTCTTAAAGTGATAGTCTCCTTGTAATCTTTGTGTACGATTTAACTTTCCTTTTTTTACATTCATTTCAATTCTTGAACGTACAATATACCGAAGTGATTTCTCTACTTGTCCCCTCAGGACAAATAGTTGTTTTTTTATATATTTAACTTATATTATCGGCCTTCAGCCTTCAGAGTGGCATAACCCCGTGGGGTTGCCCCTTTCTAAACTTACGTGAACTGTTGTGTGCGCATTACGGGTTGCCCGAACCCCTTTCTTAGTAATACTATTACTGACTGTTGTAAACCGATCAAGATCTTGGTGGGGTGGTATATGAGATTATATTATATTATCCTTATTTTGACCATACTTAACCTTGGGGTTGTTCTAAAAGGGCCCGTCCCCTGTTGCGCAATACATTTGTATTTTATACTGTTTCCTAGTAAAAGTCATTTACGAGTGTTAACGAATTTAAATAAATTTTGTTTCGTTACAATTTAAATTTTGTGTTTTCTTGTAAACTGTGGCGTGTGCCACGGAGGGTTATTTTATACCTCCACACTTACCCGCGAGGTGCGCTCTGGGGACTCCCACACCCAGGGATTGGCCTGGGGCTCCGTGTTTTTTTTTGAACGTGGGTGGCGCTCTACCAGTCGCCCCAACACCTGCCGAAGTGTTGTTATCGGAACCGGCACGACCATCTGCGACTGAGCTGGCGGCCACGGAAGCTCCTTTCCCGAACATCCACCGTGGTGGTAAGTGAGGACGAATACCCAGGTAGGTCTACGTTTTTCGGGTACCACCCTGGACTCTAAGCTCGCTACCCTTCCCTGGTACCACTTAATATTCGTTACTTTTGCGCATAACAAGACTGGTGGTAGCATAATATTTTTTTCTGAGTAGATACTTATTTATATTAACACGTATTTAGCGTTCTGTATAAAATAACTGATAAAATGATGTTTTTTGCAAGCTTGTAAAATAAAATGCAGAGAAGCTTTGCTATTTTTCCTCTGTAAAAAGTAACTCTAAACAACCTAATTTTTCTTTTTTTAGATTTTTTCCAAGATCGATACAACTAATCAAGAGACATCAATAAACATTTTATCAGGAAATCCATACTCTAACTATATTAAATTTTATAATAGATATGCAGATGTCATTTTATTAAGTTGGGCTGGTAATTTAATGGAATTAGAACATTTTTTAGATTGTATAAATGATTTACATATTAATATAAAAATCACTTTGAAAATACAAATAGATGGAGGTTTTATTTTTTCGGACAAAAACGTAAATACAAAAAAAAATAATTACTAATGCAATTGTCTGAGGAAAAAATAAATTAATTTTGCATTTAGAGTTACAATATAAAAATACATCTGTTTCTACTTGCGACTAATTTCACAATTTAAAGTTTTGGCTGGTTTAATAATTGAGACAACGGAATATCTCTAAAACACTGCATCAAATCAAAAAAAGATCTTAATAAGATTTGTTATAATGTAGAGGGCTCACTGAATAGTGCCGAACTCGATGCCCCACCTCACCCTGCCAGAGTGGGAGGGGGGACAACTTTGAAATCTTAAATGGGAATCCCCATTTTATATTGCTTATTTTGGATTCTACGCCATCAAGTATGTAGCTTTTGTTTGAAACTTTTTTTTAGATTCGTAACCGATTGCGCTGTAATCGCAAAAATCATGATTGTGAACGTCTAGAAAAAATACCCAAAAAAGAGAAGCAAGCAAACATGATTTTGTGTTTCGAAAAAAAGTTTCAAACAATAACTACATACTTGATGGCGTAGAATCAGAATCTGCAATACAAAATGAGGGTTCCCATTTAAGATTTCAAAGTTGTCCCCTCTCCCACTTTGAGGGGTGGGGGAGAGCGGGTCGAGTTCGGCACCATTCAGTGAGCCCCCTACATTCTAACAAATCTTATTAAGATCTTTTTTTGATTCGATGCAGTGTTTTAGATATATTCCGTTGTCTCACGGTAAAAACCTCCCAGTATACTGGCGCATCCACCAATTTTTTAATTTGGAAATTTGTTTATATATACCATTTATTCATGTTTACGATGTACTGCATGACTATCCTACAGCATACGTTGATGCTCATTTAAGATATGGGGTCATATTTTGGAGATCGTCGACTGGTGCTACCAAGCTCTTTGAAACACAAAAGAAAATTATACGATTATTACGATAAACTGGAGCCAGTATATTAACATCGTACCATCCCCTGTTTGTGGAATTAAATATCCTTACACTTCCTGCGTTGTATATCCTCGAAACATTTTATAAGAAAAACCAAAATCAGTTTTGTCGGAACGGAGATATATATATAATATAAACACCCGCAACGCTCATAACCTAAGCGTTCTTCCGCATTGTTTACATCTACATATTTGAAAATAACCCATACTACTTCGAAGTAATTTTATATAACAAACTGTCTAAGGAACTTAAATCCTATCCATGCACCGATTTGAAAAAAAAAAATGAAAGATATTTCTCATTGATAAAGACAATAAATAGCATAATACTTGACAAATAATTAGATAATTAGAACATACAACTAACATAATAGTATTCCCTAGCACTATTAAAATTAAAAAAAAAAATGTAACCACAGCTTAGGCTACATAGTCTTTTAAGATGTGATCTTAATTTAAATATACAAGCTTAACGAAATTCCTTATTTTTAAAAACTTGGGGTCTGCAATAATTTGGCATTTACTTTCTCTCTAAAATATTTTGACCTTCTTTGCACTTTGCACCGGAAGTCGCCATGAATTTTATTATTTTAAATTGATGAATTCAAAAATGTATTATTACATTTTTGAATTCATCATAAAATTCTATGACGATTACTATTAGGGTTTCCTGTACCTACCTATCTTCAACTGTTGTAAAATATTACGATTTTTGTTTTATACTAAGGTGGTTTTACCAAAACGTAGTAAAATATTCCAATAGCCTTATTACAGGCTGTTTAAAAATTAGTGACATATCAAAAAAATTTAAAAGTTGCAAAACTTTTTTTTTTAAATAGAACACCCTATATATCTATGTATTTTTGGATCTAGAATTGAATTCTACACCGATTTTCTGTAACATTCCCTATACTTATCTTCAGCAGTTTTCTTTCAAATTATTCGTTTTGTTTTTTACCGCTTTCAAATGGTCGAATAATTTCTATCTGGTGGGCCATGACCTTAACATCACAACAATTTATTATTATTATTATAATCTTTATTTGTTACATGTGATGTGCTCAAATGGGTGGATATTATTGGGGAACTTATAAATCAGATAATGAAACGCATTGGAGGAGCTTATTTTAATCTGGATACTTTAAATTTATTTTATATTCACCACACAGTAAGAAATTGCGTGTAGAAATTAACACTAAAAGTGGTCTATATAAGTCCACACTATCTTTGGTAAAATTTACACTGTGAATTTTGGTAAGATTTACCAAACGATATGGTAAAACCTACACTCTAAAGCGTGTTGTCAGATACACTTACCCGTGTAAAATTCCAAGAAATTAAGTACACCTGTGAGTGTTAGAGGTACACCATTATGTGTATTTTTGTTTATAATTTATTTGGTAAAATAAAACTATGACTTTAAAAAAAAAACGTGTTTTATTACATTCAGGATTAACATTGATACACGAATAAGTAATAAAACATGAAATATAATTATGCACCAAATCTTATACAAAAATATGCTTAGGAACAATATACCATATTAATTCTGATGAGATATCCATTGTGGGTTCATAAGGTTCTCTATACTTAAGGTATTGTACATCAACAATATCAATGCTGTTGGTTTCTGATATAGAATAAGCATGCCTTTCTTCACAAATTCATCATCATCCGACACACCTAATAACAGTTATATACTTTGCTTTAAAATATTAAACAAAGTAAATACTTTTTACTCAAACATGATTTTTCACCCAGTAATAATAAACACTTTGGATTTTGTTGAATATATAAATCAAAAGTCTCTTCATCCAACATTACTCCATTTTCATGGCTTAAAAACATTTCACGAGTCCCGGATATATCAAATTTTTCTTTAGCTACAACAAACAATTTTGACTATATATATATAGTAATAATAATATAATTACTACTAATATGATTTGTATTAACATCATGTATTAACGCAAGATATATGAGTTAATAATTATGTTTAGGATGGAAGTAGTACGAGCCCTAGGTCAATAAACGTCACCTGCGGAATAAAAACCCCCTACTCCTTTGGTATATAAGATACCAATATATGCACAATGTTATTTGTTTATGGAAACTGATTTGGGACACTGTGTAACATAATTTATCAATTATTTTCATCCTAAACATAATTTTAATTGAATTTGTGTTAATACATGAAGTTAATACAAACAAAAAAATTAATAGCAATTAATAAGAATAACAATAATCACCAACAATAATTAAAGGTGAATAAAATATTTTTGCTCATCATAATAATACAATTATCATTGCATTAATTCACAATTTGGTTTAAGTACTTAATAAATTCGCAAAGATTGAATGTGATACAAGTTATCAAATAAAGAGAAAACCATTGTACAGCATAGCAGCATTTTTTTTTTAAATTACAATTCAGAAAGACACTAATTATGTTACACCGCCTAATTATATTTATATCTTGTTATAAAGCATATACCAAGCATTTTTCAAAATTAAGTTGTTGAATACTAACTTACCCTTTGACATACAATTTTCAAATGCCGACAACTCACCCGCATTTACATTTAGCCACTTAACTAAATGTTTATATTGAATTTTCAGCAATATGTAACCGGTCATGATTAATGAGAGACAGTACGACATTTAGGCATAAATAAACCATTTATAAATAAACAAGTAAACAAGATTCAGCCCGAATCACGTGTCTTAGCTATCCCTACCTCACACATCCTAGAACTCTTTATGCGCAGGCGAAATAAAAAATTTTACACCCTCAGGTGTAAATGGTGTAAATACTTGAAATACTGATGCAAACATATTTTACCAAATTGCATTTGGTAACAAAATGTAACTTTTACCAAATTAGGTGTTACTTTCAACACGTAAACTTTTTACCACTTACACTTTAGGCTTTACACGCTGAAATTTCTTACTGTGCAAGAATGTCAAAAAATTGCAGAAAGAACTTATAGAGAATTCAGTGCAATTAAAGGAATTTATTTGTCGCTAATATATCTTCGAAATTTTCTAACGAAATTCAGAAAATTTTGATTTCTCCCAATAGCTTGGTTTTAAATTAAGGGAAACGATAAACGATAACGACAACAACATAACAAGAATTGTTTCACTAAAACGTAGTATAACCTTGTGTTCTTATCAGACAAATGTCTTAAAGTTTGTGATATATTAAAGTATTTTCAAAATGTAAAATGTTTAATATGAAGAATAGTTAGATATAAACCACTTCAAATTCTATATTTTCGAAAAAATTTCATGTTATTTCTTAATCTTTTAACTTCAGAGAAATCACTATCATAGATATCAGTATCAAATTAGATAAAAATTATACCAAAAAATGACACATAAGTAATAGTAGGTAAGAAATGGAACGCTTGTTTTCTTTCCGTCCGCGTCCTGAGATATTCTTCAAATTTAAAAAGAAGAACACTCCACGTAGTTTAAGCGAGTGCATTGCAACTTCTGCGCCTGTCATTTCCGCGCCCATCCAGAATTTTCCCATTTCCGCGTCCATATTATTACAGGGATTTATCAATTGGTTATTTCCGACTCTATGTAATTAAACCATATAATCCTGCATAAAGAACCTATATTTCATTCAATCAATAATCATATCCCTTTGATGTAGTTAAAAAGTCAACTCCTTCTATAGGCTATACGTCATAATAATAAATTTGGAAATACACTCGAACAGATGCAAAAACACTATTGGTAACACTATATTTGTAATATGACAACGCAACCTAAGCCCTTATATTGGGGATAATTTTTCTCACTTACCACAATTACGCCTTTTCTTGTTCTGATTGATAAAAATCTAAAAAATATACAGAGTGCACACTCACCCGTAATGCTCGTAAGGTGCTGAAATGGGACACTTAAACAATTGTTAATTGCAGGCACGGAAGTGGCAAAACATCGTTTAAGCAATTGTTATGCATCGACAAGGAGAAAAATTAGGTCAACCGTAATATAACTGAACTTAAAGCTACTACTCCTTTATTCTGTAAAGCTTTTGAAAAACAAATTTTCCGGAAAATTCTAATCATAATCGAACGAAGTGCATTTTGCACAAATGACCGAAAATCAATCGAAATAATGAACGTCCCATTTTTGCGGCTAACTTCACATCAAAGTACCCTATATGCCGTTATACCGAATTTTCATCCCTCCTACCATTAGCATATTCATAACGTAAAACTTTCCGAACAGTATTCATCGAATATATCTTACATACGAATTCTGAAGGTTTCCAGTATTCAATTTCCTCTTATCGTTTCAGTCGTCGAATTTCGGCATTGCCAACGTCTTTTTCTCTCTACATCCCTCTGTCTGTCCTATTTCTCGGTTACGAAAGGTTTTCGTTCACGGATGGGGAAACGAAAAGTTTTTCATTTCGCAAAACGTGGGCGTAATATGATACTTTAAGATGAGTGCTTGATTTTGGCAAATCTCCCTTTCGGAGTTTTATATTAAAATATGCGTCCGTTCGAAGCTACAATTAAATTTTAAATATGATTCTGAGCGTAGAGGTTGGGGGACGCTATCTGGATTTGAGACGCTGGAGTGTCTCTCGTAAAATCCATAAGGATATTAAATTTGATTTGTGCTAGTTTGCCATTGTTTGTTTCAGAGTAAGAGCACCAAAAAAAGTTAACATACAAAATACCGACATATGTTTTCATGATGTATAATGGAATATTAGGCTGTTAGGAGAATGTAATTCTCTTTTTCATGAAAAGAGTAACAACAGCGGAAAATTGGCTTCAGTAAAATGTAAATGAAACGATTGTCAACGAAATCAAAAAGGAAGCCGTGGGATATAAGCAAAAGCCAAAATAATTGAGGTATGAAAAGTTGTAAAGCAAACATGAATGAAAGTTAATTCACAGAATGTTCAGGTAAACAAAGATAAAATAAACCTTTTTCTTTCTCTTTAGTACAGTTGCCCTTAGAACTGGTTTTGATTTCATAATAGGTCGAAGGTTAATATATTCCAATACCTATTTTTATTTTTATGTAGGTGTTCCTTTTTACGCTTTCTATTCTTTAATGACATAATGTGTTTTATGAAAATTGAAGCAAATTAGTTAATTAATTAGGAGTTTTCCTATAAGGACATCGACATCTAGAATAATATATAACAATGTTTGCATGTACTTTCTAGTTTGTCAATATTAGATTAATAAATAAAACTTACCTTTTCGAAAGTGCCACTTGCTCCGCTCCGTGCGTCCCTGTAAAAAAAAATAAAGAATAATAGTTTATTGATTGTATAGACAATGAATGTGCATAACACGTCAACAAAATCCACAAAATAATGAAATAAAAATATTCTAAAATAACATACTTATTCTAAACAAAATAAAATAAATAAATATTGAAAAGAAATATAAATTGAAATTGAAATTTACCAGATACCTAACTAAAAGCTAATTCAATCTTAAATAAATCAAAAAACAAATGTGCATAAGTAATAAAAAAAACAGAAAAAAACTAATCAATCAAATGAACCGCAATGAAAAAGAAAAATAAAATCTAAAGACTACCTAAAATCTGAAAAAAATTAAAAAAATACATATATTCAATTAGTAATTAAAAAGAATTCTTCTAAACTGTAAAATAAACGACAAAATAATAAATCCTTAAGTGTTTTCCTAAATAATTTAGACATAGCTGTTTCTTTTATATAAGTTGACAAATTGTTACAAATTCTTACACCTAATTTCTCAGGACTAAGGCTAATTATTGTCATACTGGAAACAGGTATATGCAATCTAGTATTGTAGTTGTGAATATCTGCATTTGTTATAATGTTATGTCTATATTTTGTGAATATAACAAACTGCTTCAAATATATACGTGCAAAGTAGTGGTAGTATCTTAAAACGGTTAAACAATTGTCAACAAGATACGGTAAAGTGTGCTCCGCAAATGCTCTGTATTGCTGCTTTTTGTACAAGAAAAACCTTACGTGCTTCTACTGATCCACCCCAAATAAGAATGTCATATTGTATTTTTGGAACGAACTTCAGCATAATATAAAGACAACAAAAACTCCCTGCCATTTGTAATCGCAGACACTTAAATGCAGAACATTTACTATGTATGTTCTTTGAAAAAACCTTCACAGTGGTCCTTCCAGAGCAAAGTGGATTGCAGCGTTACCCCTAAAAGTTTGATTGAATCACAGGAAATTAAACTATGGCCGTTTATTTATAAATTTAACGGTGTAATATTTGTTTGTCGAGCGTGAAAAATCATGCACTTAAGGGGAGGGTTAATGATTCGTATTGTGAATGTGGTGGGGTAGATACAGCGGGGCATGTCTTATTTGAATGTCCACTCACTGACGAGTAGCGGTTAAGTACGGAAGCTAGGGCATTAGCTAAGGGGTTAACTTGGCCGCGAAGCGAAACAGATATTAGAGATAATGAGTCGGTCGAATTGTGGGACTTTTTTTTAGTAATGTTGCTAAAGAACTAGATAGGTTACGGCATGGTACTGCTGTTGTTGTGTTTGTTTTAGGTCATTGCTTCTTTCGTGTTTCAACTTACAATTCATGATGTATGAAAGAGGAAGCAGCTACATGTAGACAGCACGACTCGGCTGTCGGAAATAACCATTTGACTAGAAACTATTTTTTCTAAAATACTTGAGAGGGTTGTTGAAATCATACTTAGACATCAATAATATCTTGCCTACTTTTCAATCCGCATTTCGGTCCAATCATAGTTGTGTTACAGCTTTGACTAATGTAGTTGATGATATTATATCAGAAACTGATAAGGGAAAAATTACTATTCTGGTACTTTTAGATTACAGTAAAGCGATTGATGTAGATCATCGGCTGCTTTTGTTGATTTTGAGGTCTATTGGGCTCGAGGACTCTTCTATTAAATTTTTTGAACAATATCTATTGGATAGGTTTCAGCGTGTGAAGATACAGGAAAAATTGTCATATTTGGCCTATGTAAATGCTGGTGTGCCACAGGGCTCTATTCTTGGTCCTCTTTTATTTGCAATTTATACTTCTTCTGTGATGTCATCCCTGAAAACTTGTAGATATCATATGTACGCAGATGATACGCAAGTCTACTATTCTTTTTTCCCTTATGAGTTGGACACTGCGGTATCTTTAATTAATGAAGATTTACAACTGTTGCTAAAAACATCCGCAAATTATTTTTTAGTTTTGAATTCCCAGAAATCATCTGTAATGGTGTTTAGTTGTCGCAACGGTCATTTGAAGAAATCTATTCAGATTAGGATTAATAATGATGTGTTGCATGTTGTTGATGAAGTTAAAAATCTGTAGAACCCACATTTCTAAATGTGCCCAGCGCTCGTACTCTGCCTTAAAACTTTTGTATCCCCACAAATCGGCTATTGATAAGAAAACTAAAATATTATTATGTGATGCCCTGGTATTATCGCAGTTTAATTACTGCATTCCTTTGATATTTCCTTGTCTTGATGTTGCTACTAAGCAACGTATACAAAAAATTCAAAACTCTTGTTTACGTTTTATGTATGGTCTGCCTAAGTGGAGTCACGTATCTTGTAAACTGCGCGAATCTGGTTGATTAAATATGGAAGAATGATTTAGATTAGCAACTACTTTCTTCTATCATAAAATCTTGGTTACTCACACACCGCCACATCTTTATAACAAAATAGGTATCGAACGGATGTCCATAATATTAATTTAAGGTTTCGGCACTTCTCCGTCATAGGACAAGTTTGTTCAAGCGAAGTTTTTCATATAACATCTGCCATGTATATAATTCTATTGATGGACATATTACCAAATTGTCAATTCCTTCATTTAAATTTCAGTTTAAGAGGGATGTGCTTGGGTGGAGTGTGTAGCGTGGTGATGCGAGTTTGTTAATACATTTAAGAATGGAGCATTATGTCAGTATGTTTTTTTTTTATTCTGCTTCTGCTGTAATGTATTGATTTGCAGTTTGTTAGGGGGAGCAATGGAAGATCAGGTGTTGAATTTGAATTGCGCCCTCAGGATTTCAATATGTGCTATTTTTTTTATTTTGTTTTTTATTCTGTTTCTGTTAACATACTGAAATAAAGTTATATTATTATAAGGAAATGTGGAGGCTGCTTCTTCAGCACTCAAAAGGATCATAATAATTTGCCGGCTATCAGTAAATACGTCTGGGACCTCTTGCCAGATCCCCCAGAATAAGGTTTTTGCCATGGTGTGTTGTCCCTTACTTTTTGGCTATTAGTATATTATATACTGGGTGAGTTTTTTATCTTAAGACAACGGAATATCTCTAAAACACTGCATCAAATAAAAAAAAAATCTTAATAAGACTTGTTATAATGTAGGGGACTTACTGAATGGTGCCGAACTCGATCCCCCACCTCACCCCCCGCAGAGTGGGAGAGAGGACAACTTTGAAATTTTAAATGGGAACCCCCATTTTGTACTACAGATTCGGATTCTGCGCCATCAAGTATGTAGTTTTTGTTTGAAACTTTCTTTTCGATTCGTAACAGATTGCGCTATAATCGCAAAAAAGACATGATTGTGAATGTCTAGAAAAAATACACAAAAAAGAGAAGCAAGCAAACATGATTTTGTTTTTTTTTTATTATAACATTAAATAACATTTCAAAAAGCCATGTGTTCGAAACTGTGCCCCTTTACTTTGATATATCTATTTATTCGCAATTGGATATTATTTTAATAATTATTATACAACTAATAGCGTTAATTACGGTTGTGTAATACAGGGCGCATTTCAAACCCGTATGCATCAATGCATCAAACCTGCATTTTTGAAATAACTGTAAAAAATACACGGTTGCATTTTTAAAATTTTTATTGATACCATGTTAATTTACGTTAAAAAGCATTTAAGAAACATTATTCATTTAAAAATAACATTATCAAGATGTCGTCCATTTCGATCGATGCATTCTTGAAGGCGATCTCTAAAATTGTCCATTACATCACGGAGCATCCGCTTAGGGATTCTTTCGATTTCCTGACGGATTCTCGCCTTCAGTTCTTCAAGAGTACGAGGCCGTTCTTCGAAAATTCTTTCAGGTAGCCACAACGGGAAGGCCAGGAAGTGGGTGACTTTCGTTCCGGAGATAACAACCATTTGGGAAAACTTCGTTAAAGAGATTCATGCTCACGCGGACCGCGTGGCTTGTGGCTCCATCTTGTTGAAATAAGGTTTCATCATTCGGTCCATGTTCGTGAAAACGAGAAATGAAAAATGTTCGTAACATTTCCGAATAGCACTCCGCATTCACGGTAACAGCTTGCCCCCTTTCATTTTCAAAAACGGATGGGCCTATGATTCTCGTTGAAGACATTGCGCACCAAACTGTTACCTTGGCCGTATGGAGAGGTTTTTGATGGAGTTCTTGAGGGTTTTCATCGCTCTAATATCCAAAATTTTGTTTGTTTACATAGCGGGATAGATGAAAACGCGCCTCGTCGCTCATCCAAAGCAACGTGTGAAGTTCCTCGTTTTCTTCAATCATTTCCAAAAACGTTTCACAAAAGTGCCGTAGAGCAGCGAAATCGTTTTCATTTAGAGCCTGAACTATTTGAATTTTGTGGGGGTGATAGTGTAAATCAAACCTCAAAATTCTTCGGAGACTCCTGTCTGAAATTCTAAGTAAGCCCAGTACTGTGTCGACGCGCTGATGTCCGAGGACTTCTTGTCACAGTGATTCTTATGCGTTCAATATTCACTGGAGTTCGCACTGATCTCGCACTGCCATCTCTTCTGTTTCCCGTTTCACCGATGTTTTCAAAGTTTTGTACCCATAACGGTATTGAGTTAACAGGAGGCACGGCCATTACGATTAATTTGGAAATGAACATGGAAGCGGCGTTGAGCGGCTGTATAATTATCGCTTTGATAAAATGCCTTCACGGCGAAGGACCGTTCTTGCTTGAACCACTGTTCCATGGCTCCTGAAATGGGAACACAACGGTAACCTTGACAACTCGCCCCGCCCACTTTCTTGGCTACCGCGCTTTCTTCAAAATTGCAGGTTTGACTGCTGCACCCTGTACCTTAATTAATAAAAAATAAATACTAAAAAATACTAAATAATAGCTAAATTTCAGAATATGTCATACGTCAAATTAATCATTAATACAAAATAATAACTGATATGTGGTATATCTGGTTGCCTACTCGCCAGTTACCAATGCATTGACAACTTGTTTTTTAACGTTACAATCGCACAATTTCTTCGAAGTTGAAAATTACTATTAGAAGATTATAATTAAATAAAGATAGTTACGATGTACGCAAACACGTACTGTTATGGTTAGACAACCCTTTTCACTGAGTGTATTTCAAGTTGCATATTTTCTGGTTATTTATTGGTTGTTTTCTTTGCTTAAACATCTGTTTTCATTTTGCCGAGAATTTTCACAATTAGATTTTATTTTGGTTTGTATAAGTTTAGTTAAAGAGTTTATTGTATCATTTTAATTTATTTAGTGTTAAGAATTTTTAATTAATCCAGACATTCAAATGTCTATTGTTCGCTTGTGCTGATTTATTGCGGATTCTATTCAATATTGGCGTATTGTTATACGTCTGCGTTGTACGATTTTGAGAGAGGGATTTTTGTAAGAAAAACAATTGTAGAGTTTTGTTAAGGATTTCCTTCTTCGACTATTGACGTGAGTAGACGTATTTTTATATCATTGTTGCCATTTTGTAATCCATTTTCATATTGTAAATTTCATTTTAAGTCTGTTATTATTTAGTCGATCAAGGATTTCTTTTAGTGATAATTGTTAATATATTGACGTGTACACGTTGTAGATATAAGATCAATAGTTTTCTTTTTTCTCATTATATTTTAAAGAGTTAATTTTTCCGTTATTCATTTTTGCTCTTTCACTTTTATTTATCAATCACCTCGTTTGGGTGAGTAGAAGCATTGTTCTTGCATTTAGTTTATTTTAATTTGTGAAACCACGTGCATAGAATTTCAAAGGTTGTGTATTTTGGATAATCTTTCTGAACAAATTAAACTTTTTGCTTTGCATAGGAAATAGCATTGTCCTATTTTAATTTAGAGTCAAGTGCAGTTTTTATTTTAGGACAGAACCTTCAGTGCCGGATTTTTTTTCTGCACAATTTGTAATTTAACCCGTTGTTGAAATAAATTGATTGTTAATTAGCGTCGTTGGGTTAAAAATTCTGTTTTTTTATTTTATTTTAAACCTTTTCAATTTTTCGGGTAATTAAGAAAGTCTGATTTCATTAACTCACAATTTACTTTTCGTGGTTAGATACAAGGTTTAATTCGCGAGGGTAACTCTGAGGTTAATAGTTCTTTTGCGTTCGTTAAAATTTTATCCGTTGAGCTAGCTAGTTTTATTTTCCTTTTTCATTTTAAAATTCATTTTGCATTTTCATTTATTCAATCAGTACACAGCAGTACGCATACACGTAAACAAAATGTCAAGCACAGATAAAGATCAAAATTATGAACACGAGGTGTTACAATTTTAGTCGACAATATACTTTCTGCTGTTATTTTCCCTCTAGGGGAGAATGATGTAGATATTTTGTTTTTATCTGAACTACAGTAAATATAAACGAAATTCTATAAATCTTCGGCTCGTCAAATTCTTTTTTCGGTTGTTTTTAAAGTCTTCAAGATAAACTTTCTTTTGCAGGAATAAAAACAGAATTAATAAGTTCTGCTGTCAGCAGTTTTCGGTTTCTTTTAACGGTTAACTTTCGCTCCTTAAAAGCATGGTGTCAAAAACTTTTTTAGATATCAGAAAAGAAGTTGTAATCCCTAGAGCGCAATAGGTTTCGGTGTGTCGCCTGCAGTGTCTTAGAGGGAAGCTACTTTATGAGGAACTCGAGCGAGTAAAGTGGAAGAGATTAGGAAATTCAATCGACAAACAGAATTATATGAAACAGATAAGAAAATTCTTAAAGTTCGAAAATGTATCTACCAATATATACGCATTCTTAGAAATTGATATGTAAATAAGTTTCTTTGCGTTTTCTCCAATGAAAACGTCTGTGAGATTAATGATTTGAAAGAAAAGCTGACTGAGAGGAATCAATCTGTGTGCAAATTAGGAAAAAGTCTTGAAATTCTAACCGCAGGCAGGCTACGAACACGAACCTCTTTTGAATCGGACGTAATGTCAAAGCCAATCGGTACCGTCCTGGGAGGCAATTGAAAACGGCGGTTTTCGTGACGGAAACAGCATTGCGTGAGACGCTGATCCTACGCAGTGGGTACACACTAATAAAAAAGAAATCAGACGGGATCGTCAGGAGTGATTCACTCGGTTTTATCCCCAGAGGCGTCAGTGAAAATTGTTTCTGTAGTAGTATCTTTTGTCTGACATAAATCTGAAATCCTCCAAAACCTTCCGGGAATGTAAATATAATCTTTGTTATTCGTTTTTGTTTCGCATTGGAAAATGTACTTTTATTTCAGAAAGAAATACATCAGTTATTGTCCGTTAACTGAGAAATGTGTTTTTAGACATAATTTCGGTAGAAAACTGTTCGTTTTTAGTTTATAAACGGTATTAAACATAACAAAGATATTAATTTTTATTTCCAAATGGAGTCATTCGCAGACCAAGACTGTGTTTTGCTCAAAATTATGGTGTATACTCTAAGTTTAGTCACTCGACATTACGAGAGCTTATCACCCATATTAATTTTTAGGTGCTTGATATTTTTCTTTTATAAAGCTTCCGTACCAATAGATTAGTTTCAAAACTTGATTTGCCGAATAATATGTCATGTCAATCAGGGGGGCTTTTATAAAGTCCAGCAGCCTAAAAAAATCAAAAAGCACTTACATTACTCACAGCCTAACTTTTTTTAGAATGTTGAATTAGTATTTACATAGTAATGCTTCTCTATGATGATATTAGTTAGTTACTAGGTTAATAAAGACCCATAACCGTAATTGTTTCAAACGCGCATATATACTTTACGTAATGCACAGCAGTTCGAATTACACAGCTTACCTTATTACTTTGCTAATAGCTCCAGAGATAAATCTATTGCTGGACTGGCGTTTAATTCCCTGTTCAATTAATTAACGATAATGAAGATTAATGCCTGGGTATGATAGACTATTAATTTTAAAGGTGATACTTTCGATAGCTTGTTGAATTAACCTACTTACATTACTGTATACTTATTTTATTTGCTGGGAAGTTATTTCTAACAAGGAAATGCACCCAAGTTGATCTCCCGATTTTGATAAAATTTGGTAGAAATGTAGAATACCGAAAAATATTTTTTTAGCGTCCTATATTTGGTTCTAGGGAGGAGGGGGGGGGGGTAAGTTTGCACCAACAAACGTCATTGAGTAAAGATCAAATCGTTCCTTGTTAGCAACCGTACATCTTAAGTTGAAGAAAGAACAGTGGCGTATCCACGGGCTGGTTAGAGGAGTTAAAAAAATACAATTTTTTTCTCACCACTCCTCTTGTAAGTTATAATTTCAATTTTTCTCTTTTAGTCGTTTTCTATGGCACGTAAAACTCAAAAAAATATCCCTCAAAAAAGAAAATAAATAAGTTTGAAGTGCCTGTAGAGAATTAAATATTATTTTATTTGTTACAATACTTTTTTTTATACGTCGGTGTTTTTATAAGTATATGAGCTGAAACGTATATGTAAATAATCCTGAAACCGATGGATTAATAATTATTTAAATTCCTAAATAATCAATAAGCCAATGCTGCTATACCATGATCACTCAAAGAATAATGATAACTTTAAACCGAATGAACAGAATCGGCCTCTTTTTTTTATAGAATGCCCATACATATTTTTTTTTGAACTTGATAGTTTAAGTAATTCCTGAGAAGAAAAAAATATTCAATTTTTTTACCCTTATGCTAATATCTCGAATGGGGTGGCACAAATTGAGCTAATCCTTCGTATTTATGGTGTGTGTGATAGTAGTACTCATTCGGCCTAATTTTATTTAGCTCTATAGTTTTAGGGGCACTTTTTAATGCCTCAGCGGAGTAGAGCCTTTGTACAAATATATACAAATCAACATATATAAGAAGGTAATAAATAAGTCATATCATAAATCATCTTTATTTGTGAAGACCGTGGACTACCGATGAACATTCAAGAAACAATGTATTCGTGGGTAGTAATATTTCGGTAAGTAAAAGTGGTGATGCGATAGAAGACGATGCTGGTAGTGCAGGAAATCATTGAAGCACTGAAATACAGAAGATAATCCTGAATGTATACAGTAATTTGAAGAGAGAGATTTGCTTATGCAATTCTCATTTTCTTTATTTGATTCATATTTAATTAATTTAATTTTTTTGAGTTGTATTCATTTTTATTTTTACTTGAAATGTATGTACTATCAAATTTAAAGTGTTCAAAGAAAATTATTTCTTTTTTAAACACTCGGCAGTGTTACAGAAAAAGAAGTATTTAATCGACAAAGACTCGGTGTGAGTTCATATTAAATAGGAGTATATAGGAACTTCTCCACAATTCATTTATGAAAATGTACAAGTTAAGGAATAAACTTTATGCCAAAAGAATTAGTATAATTTGCCCAATTAGTTGTGATAGTTTCTACCATTATAGTGGCAAATATACTACACTCTTTAAAGCACCTTGTCACAAATTTTACTACATAGAACTAATGTTTCGACGGCAAAGCAATCATCATCAACAGTAAGTGTTAGATTAGATTAGATTAGGATTGGGGTGGCCTATGGACCTGTTTCACAGCGGCCTTTTCAGATCTATTGTGATCCCCTTTTTTCCTAGAGGACGCTCTCTAATTTTGCTCTTTTAATTAGGCCTATCATCATAGAAGGCGCTCTCAAAGGCTTCTTTCTGTAGCTACTAGCTGTGGAGTTCTCCCCACTACTAGAAGCCTTGTCCTCACCAGGCCTTCACATTGGCACAGCACATGAACTGATGTTTGTTTCTCCTCTTAGCAGTATCTGCAGGTTGCATCATCTGTCAGGCCTATGTTGTACAATATTTGTGGCAGATTATCTACTTGTATATATTTATTGAAGAATTTAACCCAATCTGTAAATCAAGAAGTACTCATACTTGCGTATTATGGGTTATTTCATAGCATAATGTGTTATGGCATTTTGTTTTGGGGAGGGTCAAATTATGTGAATAGGATTTTAATCTTACAAAAAAGAGCCATAAGAACTATAGCTAATGTTCGTCACACGGAATCGTGCAAACCATTATTTAAGAGATTTGGTATTCTAACCTGTATAAATCAATATACTTACGAAGCCATAATGTATGCGTATGATAATAAGAACGAACTGCCTAGACAGGATGCGTATGATACCCGATTTCAGACGGTGGTCGCACCGCATTTTGGATTGACGAAGAGTTTGAGGTCTTTCAGATTTACGTCCATAAAGTTGTGCAATAAATTACGAAATAGTTGGAAAAATATGAATAACTCTGGCTTTGTAAACAGAATTAAGGGTTTCTTGCGGGAGAATGTGTTCTACGACCTCCAGGAATGTGTGGACTGTAGAATTTTTTAATGTGTATGTTAGGTCTACCATAAGTGTGTTTTTTTTAAATGTTTACTGAATTTTAACTCTATACTTATGGCCACTGTTGTATAACAATATTGACAAGTGTACACCGGTGTGATGCTGTCTCACACGAAATAAATATATCACATCATATGCTTCTTCAGTCTAGAGTGACCTACAATCATTTTGACAGTCTTCCTGTCTTTATTCAGTAGATCTCTCGTGAATTCAGGCCTCTGCTCCTTTAGGAACTCTTTTGCCTGTCTTTGTCCTGGTGGTTTTTGTCACCACTCTTTGGACAGATTGTGTATCCATTCATTGATGGATTTTTTAATTTGCGATTTGGTAGTGCCGAAAGAGGGGTTGGCTCCAACGAATGGCCTTGACGAACCTCGCCTGGCCAGCCCGCCCGCCGCCTCATTTCCTCTCACGCCCGAGTGGCTAGGGACCCAGGCCAGGATTAGTTTCCTTTGGGTGCCCACCTCATTTAGGACGCTTACACAGTCCCAAATCAGCAAAGAGCAAGTGTTACTGCGATAGGAATAGACAAAACTATGCCAAATATTTGTTTTCCAGTTTTCATATTTTCATTTTTTTTTTGTTTGAATTTGTAATTTTCATGTTTTACAGAGTTTTGTCATTTACTCTAATGTTGTTTTAAAGATAATTGCAATAAAATAAGGTGGAAAGGACATTCTTTGCATATTTAGTTATTATCATGCTTCATTCATTAGGATAAATATGAGAATAATAATAATAATATATTTCCAACAGGTTAAAAACACCCAATTACAGGAAAATACAGAAGAAAAAGAAAAGTACATGCCAAGGAGCATTAACAAAGTAGAAAAGTATATCATTCATTCTTACAAACTAAGACTTAAGCGTAAAATAAAACTATAATAATTTGCTTACATAATTCAAAGAAATAAATAAGGTCATGCAATAGCCAGGAAAACAATGAAAAGAAAACAAGAAAAAGAAAAAGAAAATCGACTATAACTGATTGAAAGAGGCGTAAGCACATTTTACAATAAATTTCAAGCCATCATTGTTGATGTCGCATACATCTGAAAGTCTATTAAAGTGATCACACATTAATGAGACGGGAGATCGGAGCAGCACATGGAATCTATGTGATCACAATAAAATGTAGGGGATAACGGCAAGTTCAGCCTAGTATGAAAAAGTTAAGTTTATGTAAAAGCCAAAAGGCAGTCGATTCTATTATGGACCAGGTTAAATAAAAATTTAATCAAACTATCCATTCTTCTAACTTGCAATGATTCAAAGTTGAATTTGGCTAAAAGTACTCTATAATCAAAACCCCTTAGTGGATAAGATCTCTCAGCTAAAAAGTAAAGAAACTTTAAAAACTTTCTTTGAACCGATTCTATATTATTTATATGAATTGAGTAAATAGGAAACCATATTAAAATTGCATATTCTAAATTAGAGCGTATCAAAGAAAAGAACAACGTACTCAACGTCCCGGTATCACGAAAATCTCTACAATTACGGTAAATAAAACAATAAATTTTAAAGGTACGTGCGCCTACATCTGCTATGTGATGAGAAAAGGAAAGTTTGGGATCAAATAACACTCCCAGATCCTTCGTTAAACTTACAGATATTAAAGTAGTACCGGAGATAGTATAAGAAAAAAATAACGGGGTTGATATTTTTAGTAAATATCGGAATCAATAGAGGCAAACAACCTTAAATCGTCAGCAAACATCAGTTTTTGACAGGATATATCATTAACAAGGTCATTAATAAAAATTAAGGCCCTAAATTCGAACCTTGTCCCCTGTTATCAATAACTTCGGAAACAAATTGAGTTAAGCAAGCCAAGTTAGTTACCGTCGACCTATTTTGCATGAAACCATGTTGTACTGGGGATATTAATTTACAAATTGAGGGATTTAAATGATTATATAAAACAGTTTCAAAAATTTTCGCAAAGTTACATATTAGTGATATGGATCGATAGTTATGAAGCTCAGATGGGTCCTCTCTTCTTCAGAACAAGAATATATTGCGCTATTTTCCAAATTGATGCATTTTAGAATTTCTAATATAAAATTAAATATGATTGCCAAGGGCTTTGCAAAAATGCCTGCGCAATTCTCTAATAAGAAAACTGGGAATGGCATCAAAAGCCAGCCGTAAAGAGAATTTTAGAACATTTTCAAAGCACACTCGACTTCTTCCACTGTAAAGTAGGGAACACTAATAAGCTCATTTGACACACAGTCAATCATCAGTAACGGAATCTATAAGACCACTAATTAAAATAATCTGCAAAAGCATTTACAATGGAATCGCGGGAAGAAAAACTCATTGTTATTATGTCTAACAACGCCAGGGATTCCGGTAGTACCTCTTATTTTTGCATGAAAGCCCAATTGTTTGGGCCAGCAGTGTATTGAATTTTCCGACAATTACTAATAGAATCTCTGTAAGCAATATATTAAGAGATTTCGCTCGAGACCGCAAATACTAAACTGGTTATACCAATATGGTTCCTATACTTTCGATATTTCTTAAGTTTTGAGTCTTTATTCGCAAGCAATCAATATGTCTTTGTTGAACCAAGGAGGATAATATCTGCGTTGACAAAAAGTGGCTTTAAATTTCGGTATCGACATATCAAATACATTGCTTCAAAATATTGTAAACAAATTGCAGGCAACATCAACATCTTCATCGAACTCATCGATGAACAGTCGGTTTTAAGCAAAGTATCATACAATACGTGAAAATTAGCCCTCTTAAAATCAAACACTTCAAGTCGGTTATTCATTCTGAAGTGGGAGGCACACTCTCTAATGTAATTGATGTTAAAAAAAAAGCAGGCTGATGAGAATCCTACTAGTGGTGACGGTTCGCGATCCACTTCACAATCAAAGTTACAGAAAACCAAATCTAGCATATGTCCATAACTATTACACACTATATTAAACTGCATTACATTATTAAACTCTTTGAAGTTATTCCAACACAGTAGTATACCTATCATTAATATCTAAATTGAAAGAAGGTACATTAAAATCACTTAAAACTACGATTTTATTAGCAACTAAACAATCCATTGTATTAAAAATCTCAAAGATGATCAGTAATTGTATACTCAAACCGTTTTATTTCTTCCTAATTCTCTATTTAAAAAATAAGCATATGTTTTCTCAAAGAAAATGTTGATATTTGGAAGAAATTACTAATTCTATTCTGAGTGTATATAATTGTTAATTAATATAATGAATTAATTGTTAATTTGATTAAACAAACGGTGGGTTGATTTATGTTAAACAAAAAAACAATATAAACACACACAGTTGTGTTATTTGACTGTATGTAAAAGAAAATCGTATAAACGTATTAACATTCCTTAAACAATTGATCCTGTTACAAGTTCTGGGAAGACAAAATTTTTAGAAATTGTTTGTAAATAAGTCGATGGTTTATGGGGGATTTATACTCATGATACAAACGGTTAAACGAGATTAAGTTGAATTCGCTTCTATCAGTATACAAAAATAAAGATGCAACGGTCTTGACCTGTGCCATGTGTCCGATATAAATACATGTGTAAAAGCGAAAAAATCGTAGTGCTAGTGAATTTATATCAGCATTAAATTAATTTCCTTGTGACTGAAAATTTTCGAAATTAGTAAAAAAGAAAGATGAAGCTTTTGTGTTGTGTACTTCTCATGACACTTGTAGTTGTTCAAGGTTAGTAGACACTGAGTTTTATTACTTACTGTCACAACTAAAAATGAACATGCGACTTTTACTGATGTGTTTTGTTTGATAGAAAATTGATAGCAACAATAATGCTGCAATAATATTTTGAAATTTCAGCTGCTGTACTAAAATGTGGACCGAATGAGGTATATAGTATTTGTGGTCCAGCATGTCAGCCGACGTGTGCATTACTGATATTTCAATCGTGCCTTGTGTATTATCTGTATTTCCGGTTGTTTCTGCGCGGAGGGTTACTTGATTAACAGCGTGGGAGTATGTGTTGAAATAAACCAATGCAGCTAAATTAAGTCTATTCCCATACTTAGATATTATGTCATTTTCATGGTGTTGTAGTTGGAAGCAAAATTCTGAACAATAAATTTTAAAAACGGTATTTTGTGTAAAATTATTGCAATAGTTGACTTATAGATAGCGTTCGTTATTGTTATGTTATTGTGACGTTTATATTTTATCAAGTAAATGTTATTTGACTGTAGGTCGTTTAATTTTTTCGCCTTTTTTAATTTTTTTTAAAGTGTTTGAATAGTTTCCATTATAATAGATTTGACAGATTTTTTTCTTATTTTGTTTTTTCTCTCTCAAAAGTCAGTGTTAGAGAAAGGGAGGATGACTGAGACTGTAGACATACTAACTCTTTGGAATTGCATTATTCTTTTTTTTATTGTCATAAATTTCTAATAATATATGTAATAATAACAAACTTATTTTGATCGTTTGGGTTGGAAATTAGACTGCGGACAATGTGCTTGTATATGCATCCCTAATAAGTTCTGTAGAATTGATGTTTGAATGATCTGTGGCAGTATTGCATTGCGTTTGTTGTGATGATGATTGGAATATATTCGAAGATTAAAATGATAGGAAGATTTAGTAAGTAGATTATATCATAAATGATATAATAAACAAGTAAGTTGCAACATCGAAGAAAAATGCTTAAATACAATAAACCGATAGAAAAGCCACCAGAAGGCGCTCATGGTCTATAATTATTAAGAAGAGTACCACATCAAACAACACCATAGTGACCAAAGTTCGTTGTCGTACTACAGGTTTGATTCTACCACAGAAGTATCTCCTTGTATCGCAAAACGTGGTCCAAGTAAAGAGGATTTTCCAGCTCCGTTGCGTAGTTAGCTGAAAACGTGCAGGGATCCTAGAAGAACTAATTGGGAGTCCTACAAAGAAGATCTCTCTGCAGCCGCCCGTAACTATCCTGTAAGGATCAGGAATAGTGAGGAACTAGAGTTGGTCTTTGTATGGTTGCAAGAGACCATTCTCTCGTGTTATAAAAACAATTATTTACTAAGAGAGCGTCGCTCGCCATGAAAGGCTGCTCAGTGGAGTAAAGAACTGAACACTCTCCGAAGAGAAACACGTCAGTTATTTAACAAGGCGAAAGAAGCGGGAAACTGGGAAGCTTATAAAGCTAAACTAGGTACCTATAACAAAAGAATTAAAAAATCAAAGAAGAAGGCCTGGAGAAACTTCTGTGAGGATATACACTGTAAAAAAGTTGCAGTAAAATTACATGTAAAATCGTTGGTAACAAAGTTGCCTACAATTTTACAGGTAAATTTGCTTCATAAAGTAAAATTTCTACCATCTAGTAAATTTCACATGCTGATGTGTTTTCAAAGATTGTACTGTAAAATTCGTATGTAATATTTATATGAAGTCTATATTTACCGAACACTGAAGTAATTTTCATATGTATTTTTATAAAGAGAGCAAGCAACTTACCTAATTCTTTTATAGCACCTAATAGGTCATATTGAATCGCTCAACCAGGGATCAAGAATGAACACGCTTACGCGAAACCTACGATTGTTTGTGACGTACATGATATCATTGAGCCAATAATAAGTTCGACAAACGAATAGAATTACCTACGCGCACAGATAAAATAATCCAATAACAATCACATTGCGGCGTATGAATTTCGTATTTTCCATGATATCTATAGTTTTACCCGAAAATGCAAGTAAAAACAAATAAATATAAAAGATCCTCATATTTTTACAGCAAAATTAATAGTTCACTAGTAAAATTACTTTTAAAGTGCACTAAATACCCCAAAAAAGGTCAATTTTACACTTTTAAGTAAATTTTGAGAGTAAATACAAAATTGTACATGTTTTTTTCCTGTATTTTCCTTTTGAATTTTTGTTACATCTTAAAACTTACATGAAAAAGCTATAAATTTTACCGAAATTTCTTTTCCATGTTAAATATCCTAGAAAAAACATGTAAAACAAAATTTACATGATTTATTGTGGTAAATTCACAACGTTATTACATGTAATATTCCTGATTTACCATGGCAAAATTACTGTATTTTTACAGTGTAGAAGGTGTCCCTGGCATGGTCAGAATTCACAGGATTCTGAAGAAGGACTCTTCTAATATACTGAGGTCCATTCAGCTGTCGGACGGGAGGTTCACATCCACTGCGGAGGACATTCTTGAGTACCTTCTCAGCGTGCACTTTCCCGGCTCGGAAAGGATGGACTTCGGTAAAACAGACCAATCAGTCGCGGTGAGGAGGGCGTCTACTACATGTAATCTGCACATGTGAGGAATTGAAGGTACTCAGGCAGAAATATTTCGGGAGAGATTTATTGGAGCCCTCGAAGGTTCTCAAGTTTCCACTGGACAAGATACTGGGCTTTATAGAGAACACCAAACTGCTCGAGTGGAAGTAAGAGATTTAATAGGGACGGTACGATGAGCACCTAGCTCAAGTGCCCGGACTTTAGGTGCCCTGAATTGTGAACTCAATTAAAAAAAAAAATCACGAATGGATTGTTTTAATGCTGTTTTTAATTCTTTAGTGCGGCAGGAAGTGCTGTAGGAGGATGTTGCTTGAATGTCCTCTACTCCAATAAAGAGTTTAGGTTAAGTTAAATAGTGTGCATGAGACTCTGGTACATACGTTATGATCGATTTTGTACGATAAATAAAACAAGTGCAAACAAATGTGGTTTTATTTAACGAAGGATTCTAAATGTAAAGCACGAAGAAAACAACGTAAATATGTAAGTAAAATCTGCCCAGTGAGAACAAGTTAGTTACATTTACGTGCATTTAACGTTGTATTGGTTGAAACAACGTTAATGGTTATAAGTAACACGTTTATTATATAACCAATTTTTAACTATACATTGAAGAAACGTTATATTAACTAAAAAATGTAACGGATAGTTTAAATTTAACTAAAATAACACGTTGTAGTTGATCGTTTATTTTAGGTTATAAACAACGTTACAATATGAGAAAATATTAACTGAAATGTAATGCATAGTTTAAATATAAGTAAAAAACGTATAGTTTCACTGCTTATTTTACGTTAAAAAACAACGTGGGAATATGAAAAATTATTAGCTGAAATGTAACGCATAGTTAAATATAACTAAAATAAAACGTTTTAGTTACACCGTTTACTCTGCGTGAAAGACAACGTTGAAAAATGAAAAATTAGTGGCTGAAATGTAACGCATAGTTTAGATATAACTAAAATATGACGTTGTAGTTTCACCGTTTACTCGTTGAAAGACGTTTGAAAGACAACGTTGAAAAATGAAAAATTATTAACTGAAACGTAACGCATATTTCAAGTACAACTAAAATAAAACGTAGTTTCACCATTTACTCTACGTTAAAAGCAACGTTGAAATATGAAAAACTATTAACTGCAATCCAACGCATAAGTATAAGTATAGTTAAAATAAAATGGTGTTAAATTTGTTTGTTTTAAGATAAGATGTGCTTTTGCATGAATGAATGCAAAATGTATTTAACAATAGGTAACACAATTATTGTATTAAAACTGCACTACTGATGCATGTATCATCCCTCCCCCATTTCAAATAAACTCTTCCACCTCTGTTGCGCATCTGCAACGTGCACGGTGAACTTGCAGTTACATGTTTACTACGCTAGTCGAGTGTTAGAACTTTTCTTTATCTTTATAACAAAGTTTTATATTAATATGTGATACGCAACAATCAGTGTATTTAACTAAACGGTGAGTAGCTAGGTATCCCATCAATTAAGTCTATCCTGGTTATATTTGCATATACGATGCACATTGCACGTATAATTATGTATATGCATATGCACAATTGGCAAAACAGCATAGTAGCCATCTTAAAATAAGAACACTAATGTCAGAAAATTTAACTATATTCCAAAATTTGTTCTTGAGGAACCTGGTTTCTTAGTATACACCACCTTCTTACTTTATTTTCAAATATATAGGTTAGCGAATGTGATGGTTCTAAAATCTGGATTCTTGTGTAAAAGAAACTATTCTAATTACTGTTACATGACGTCGTTGCAGTGAAGCATAACTGGAAGGGAAGGAACACTTAGTTTTCACAAAACGGGAACCAGAGATAATACGGAAACTATAGTAACAATATACAGTGAGTATTAAATACTTTCATTCGTTTGTAATACAAAAATCTAGGAAACCAATCAAGTAAACATTAACTTATATATATATATCCCTAAAATTTACAGCCTGTAGTCCTTGGTGTTACTTATGATACCTGTTGTTTGAGTCTTCCATTTAAAGTTACAATTAAACAATACATACATAAGCAGAAAGTGCAGTGAAGGACTGGTTGAAATATAGGCCCCAATGGACTGTTTGGGTAGAAGACCTGGATGTGCAGAAAAAGGGAAAATGTATATATCTATAAATGAAATGACCTCGTTATTTTCTTAGTTTTGGTAAAGAATTCTATTATCTTTTTATTATTATTATTGTTATTATTGCATTGTTTTATATTTATAGTAATTACATTTTAGTTTTTTTGAAGAAGCATTATGTTTCATTGAAGAGCTTATCCTGAGTTCAATACTATGATGTGATCATTGAATGATTTAATTAAAATAAAATTTAATTTAGTATTGGACATTATGACTTTTAATCTATAACCAATTTTTCGTTATCACCACATAAAACGGCACTGTAAATATAAAGTAACATATATGCCACATCTGGAACTTGGTAAGTGTTGTACAGTTTCTATAACGCAGCGTCTTAGAGCGCATGAATGCAACGAACCTGATAATTCACCTATAATTTATAAAGCTGTTGATTTTCATACATTCGGCACCTCACTAAATTACGCAGATGTGACGTTACTACTACGTGGTTATAAAGGTTTGATATAGAAATTTTATTAACCCTTCGTTAGTGTATTGTAGTTGCCATACCCCAGTATGTAGGCAAACATACTGGGGTATGGCATACTCCACCACACTAACGAAGGTTAACGTTGAGGTTACGTTACCTGTAAACCGATTTTTACGTTTTACAGAGGTGGTTTATTAAACGTTAAAATACAGCTTGTGTTAAACGTTTCTATTTAACGATATTTTCTATTAAAAATTAAACGTTAAAATAACATTAGCATATGACGTGAAATAACGCTTAATAAGTAACTTTTTGTCAACGTATTTTGTCGGGACATAGATATGTCGCTTCGACGTTGTTTATAAACGTTACGAAACGTTCGGTTACCGTTAAGAACAACGTTTTCTTAACGTTTATGTTCTTATTGGGTGAGGCACCTAAAATGTGTTCGCTTATTAAAGAACAATTGCGTTTCAAATTAGTAATTCCAAGTTTTGCAATTTAAATTCATTATAGAAAAATTAATACGTTTAAATTAAATTTTATAATTCCCCCCTTTTGGAGACATTTATCCGTGTAGTTCTATGCTTAAAAGACGGGCAAATCAGAATGTGTAACAATTGAAGGTGAAAATCATTGGGTATTTGGGCCGTGAATACATCTTCACTAGTAAAATTAGTACTACCACCTTATAAAAATTTTCCACCAGTGAACGCAAACTGTTCGGCGGACCTTTACAACATTTCTAACCAAACAAATTTGTCGAACATATTAAAATAAAATTTCTTATAAGTATATTAAAATTTAGATTAGGATTAAAATAATATGTTCATTCTTTAGGTTGATAAGGCGCAGAATACCATTGGAACGGGTAAATCGATAGGCATTGCTCATCATTTCTGGAATGGGACGGCGAATGGGGCTCTGGCACTTCGAATTACGGAGATTGGGTCAGGACAGGAACATATCTTGGGAATATCGTCGTTGGAGAAAATTACCCAACGGTTATGTAGGGAAATTGGGGATAAAATATCTACTAATTTGATAAACTTTCATTAACAATAACTACCTAATTTAAATTTTAATTTGGAATAAACAGGATTTTATTAAAATAGCCATCAAAATTTATAAAATTACTCGGAACGCGTCCGTCTCTCACGGAGGTTGGCTAGTGAAGCTTTTGAATTGGAATTCTCTAACAGACATCGATAGCGATTATCTTCGCAAGGGCTGCAAACTGCCTCAAAAAAATGCGTTAATTTCGCCGAACTGAAGAGAATAGAAGATATTTAATACATGAGAATGCCCATGTGACCAAATAGAACTAGAAATATTTAAACTAAATTGAAATAAATAATAATTGAAAAATTCTAGAATCACCTTACATTCATTATAAAATAAAGGTAGGCGTGTATAACCCTCATATTCGTAGTCCAGGCAAAATCTTAAGGAAAAGTATGACTTACGTAAGGAGACCTTACACCTTAAACAATTTTCTATTTCATAGTCACAATATCGACCCACTTCGGCTATTCTTGGACAAGGATGCTTCCTCTAGAATTGAGGAATAGGATTCTATTAAATGACATTGCTATAAAACAGCAAAATTTAATCATAATTAAGTTTAAATTCCCTTGCACCGACTGCTTAACTAATAATTAAATCTTTAATTCGTGATTATCTTTAATCACTACTCAACGTACGAATTAACTCATAATTAAAGTTGGCGCAAGGGAAGTTTCTTTGTTTACAATCGTGTTTATATGCGGTTTTTGGTTATAATACAAATATCTGTGACTGTAAATTGAAATGTAGATAATTAAGTGTTTACTTTAAGATTAGGACAAGGAATAGCGGCGTGCAAGAAGTGTTTATTTGGCAGGGTTTTAGGAAGTCCAAGGTAAATCAAAAATTACTTTCTGAAATAGAAACTAACAATAAATGTATTAGAGGATTGCTCGTGGTTTCAGGTGGGAATGACGCAGAGCAGGTATTTCGTAATAGGGAAGGATATTTTTCTATAAATTCACAATTTTTATATGATGCTAATTTAAAAATAATTGATATCGTAGTACGACAGCCAGGGCATACACACTTTAACGATCCATTCTTTCATAAGCGACGGTAGATATGCCTCAAAACCATATTTCTTGGCCCCACTGTTAAATTCTGAAACAGTTGTGAAAAATCGTTATAATGAAAGCCATATTACAACACGGAATGTCGCTGAAAGTATGTTTCTAAGAAGAATGTTTCCAATACTGGCATATGGTTGTCGCTTAAAGCTGGATACCTTTGTGGCAGTAACAGTTGGTACCTCAGTATTGCACAATATAGCCACAAATGTGGGTGAAGAGGAAATCAATGAAGAAAAATTAAATCAAGAAATTTTAAATGGACAACTTCATGAGATTAATTATGACGCTGTTGATGATGTACCTTGAGGAAAAGTATACCTTAAGGAAGCACTATGAATATGGCGGTAAATCATGGGAAAAATACTTTTAAAATTTTTCAATACTTATTACTACATTTAATTAATAATCTTGAAAATATTAACTTTGTAGTGAGTATGTAACTTTGCATACGCATCAATTTTTTACCAAACCGAATTCCAGCAATTTTTCCTATCTTTTTGTTGACATGTCATTGCACTTGGATTGAAAGTACATATAAAAGCACTATTAAACTAGATTTTGGCAAAATAACACTGTAAAAAATGTTTTTTCGAACGGAAACTTGATCCAAGTTTGACTTGTTAATATTTGTTGTAAATGTTTACAATTTAATTTGTAATATTTAATTTCAATGTGTAGGTATTTCACTACTGATCATCTTTACTTTCCTGAAGGGAGAATTCTGAGGGAAAATGCCAAATGCAAAGGTCTCCTACATTACCTGGAAATCGTGTGGTTGTTTACTTTGACATTTTATCCTTTTTCGTTATATCCTTATTAATATTTAAAAACTAGATAAAAGTAAAACTGATAACGATATAATTAAAGAATATTAATTTATTCAACCACTACAATGTCAATATATTTTACAATCGAACATAAAAGGTTTTTACAATAGTCGCTTAGCATAATAATCTTCGTGAAGACGTCGCTGTGAACCAGCCGTGCTCGAAGAATTGGGTACACATTACTTTTCTGAAGTTCGAGTGCTAGTGAATAAGTCAAATCGTTATATCTGTGGACGGACTATACATTTACGCCATTTAAACTGGCATTTTTGTATCTACTCCATTTGTAAACACTTCGATTGCGTAATATTACTTATTCCAAAATAAAAACAGCACCAATGGAAACTTCTTTCAATGCTGAGTTTTCGACATGGGTCGTCGGTTTTACGACGCGGTAAATATTTACGAATATCGGTTCAGTGCCGCGTCTTCGAATTATGCAAACATTGTAGTCTTTATTTACGTTCCATTTCCGAACGGAAATATCGTTAAGAGCAGATACATCCCACGAATATCGTCGACCTTTTCTTCGCAAAGTCGATCGTCTTTTGGCCGACTGCTGAAGGCGACCGGCGCACAATTTACCATTCCGGCAGGATCAGTAAATTAAATTCGTAACGAGTCGGCTCAGATATGCGCGCGCATTCCAACGTTCTTATAAACGGGAAAGTGTTTATGTGCAAACTGGAAAAATAACAAGAATTTACATTTCTGACCGGCTACATCCACGTGAAGTGGAATGTGTTTATCTCAAACGTAAGCAGTTACACGGAAAGGGGAGTTAATGAGATGGAAAAAAGAAGAGCAGTGCAAACAAAGCGAGGAAGTAGCCATCTCAGGTTCTAAAAATATCCTGCGGATTTTTCCAAACTTGGAAGACAATAGATGCTTTGTTACGTAACGAAATTATCCACTTAATACTGATGACATTCGCAGCAAATACTTCAAGTATATAGAAATGTTTGTTTACATTTCGATCGATGAAGTAATGCAGTTCCGTAATAGCATGTTGAGTACCACGTACAAATCACTGGCAGCTTATATCTGTAATGTATTGAATTATGGTTTTCCTCGCAGATAATGAATTTCTAATTAGCCCGCCTTATGTATCACTTGGAAAGCATCATTTAGTTGTCTATCGACTACTTTTCATCTAGAACCTAAAATGTTTATTTAATTGCTTACATTTTTGCACAAAAACTTTCTAATAGCATTTTTGTCTAACCTGCCCAAAATCATTCAACTGAGAGTAACCTGTTTTTAGTGAGATACTAAAGTTTATATCTTTTTCTTCATCAACTTAGATTTTGTCTTTTCTCTACTCTATTGCATTTTAAGGTCTTTGGTTGAAGTGTCCTCCGCAGTAAAACTGCTAACCTCTATCCAGAGACAGGCATTGCTTGGAATCTCTGGTGCAATCAATAGCATAGAGACCGCTTCTTTGAAGACCATTGTAGGCCTCCCCACGCTGGAGCTTTATGTCAAAGCGGTGGTTATGAATGCGATTTTTAGACTGAAAATCAACAACTTGTAGTATCCCAACATTAGGGTTGGAGGACACACTGATACTACCGGTACGATACTAGAACAGCCATTGCTACAAATGCCCACGGAGAGTATGGCACCCGAAATAATCTTCGCTGAAAAGGTGAAAATCTCCATACCGAACAGAGACCAGGCACGTAGTGAAATCACTGCTCTTGATGACTGGTTCACGGACGGATCCAAATCCAGCCAGGGCACAGGAGCCAATATTTGTGGACCGAGCCCTACTAAAAGGATATCCATAAGCTTGGGGAAGCATGCGACGGTCTTCCAGGCAGAGGTAATCGCTCTTGGTGCCTACGCAGAGATGATTGCAAAGGAGGGCTACATGATGAGGAAAATAAGTGTAATGATTGATAGCCAGGTTAGAGACTGGTTGGAGACTGCAAACAATCCCTAAATATACTGGCACGAGACTACACGGTCTTTCTGGTTTGGGTACCAGGATATGAGGATATAAAGGGCAATATAATAACCCACGAATTAACCAACGAGGGCTTTAAAAGACACTTCATAGGTTCAGAGTCCATATGTGGGATTACCACGGATTCTGCTAAAAGCGAGATTCTGGTTAGATAAAGAAAGTACAAAGAAAGAAGGTCGACTGAAAGTCAACTCCATACTAAAGCGCTAATAGGGGATGGCTATGCTAAATTCTCTGATAACCTACTCAAACGCAGCAAGAAAGAAACCAAAACCATTACAAACAAGCAGATATTGACCATCTCATTTTGTTGATGCCTAGAAGTGTACAGGAGTGTACTCAGCTACGAGGTCGCTAAACACTTTTTTTTCTTATTACATGTTAAGAAATTCTTGCAAATGTTAATGTTTCATTTTTTATGTAAATCTATAACAACTTGGCAATTGAATAAATTATCACATATCGCCAATTTGTTAAAAATGACAACACGTCCAAGGAATCAGCTAAGTGTACCAGCTCATAAAATATCACTTTATGAACCTAGCCCATACTATAGGTGTGTAACTTGTTTCGAAGCTCCTACCAAAAGGAATTAGATTAGCCGGTTCTCTAAATTCATTAAAAAATATATATTAAAATCATTTATCTATGAGCATTGCTTTTATACCATTGAGGAATTCATAAACCGCGATAATTAGAACTATAGATGCAGTTCGATTTCGTAGAAGTTACTTGATGTCTATTATCTCCTCCAACTCTCTAGATATAGGGGAAAAATAAAAAAAAAATGAATTGTAACAGTTCTAATGTCACAGAGTATATTTAAGACCTTTCCGACTACATCAAACTTCAAGTGTTAGATGTGGTGGAAATTCAACTGAAGGTTATATTTGAAAAAAGAAACAGTATACAGGGTGTTGTATTAAAAAACCAAAGTAAATGACAAAATATCAGCAAAACGGCAAATCTGCCAACATGGCACCTATCAGATCTGGAACTTCTGTAACCTAAAATTAGGCATTTCTAGACTTTTCTTCCGCACTGTAAACTTACATGCTTACAGAAGATCTTATAGGCGCTACAAATATGCAGAGAATCCCAGAATAAGTGGAAAGTTATGCTATTTGTGTGGTTAAGTTATCTAAACCTAATGGAGCATTTTTTAACAAATTTGGTATATAAAATACCAAATAGGAATAGCAAAGTAAGTAATAGCCAGAAATAATAGTAAATATTTTAAATGTATACAGAAATAGTGCGATCAGCCACCATTTAGTGGCCTGGAGCAAAATAACTATTCTCTCATAAGAATTAACCTCTCAAAAGTGTAAGGATTAGTCCGTATATACATGACAGAATCTATCCAATGGCAGCTATGGAAGTACTAAATCTTATTCCTCAACCCACTATCATGGAGAGTTTGTCAAGAAACGTATAACTAAAAAAGCTGATTAAACTGACAATCAGTACAGAAAGCTGTATCGGTTTTAGGTAATTAATTAAAATGTTTACAAGAAATTACAGGCACAGAGGAATGAATACAATTTTCGTGTGAAAGTAAACAAATATTATTAAGGAAAAACAAACATAAGGGTTTCATGTACACACAAAATAATTTCCTCTTCATGTTTTTTCAAGTACAAATACATTTGTATACAATTAGTTATTCCGAGGATTATACTTGACTCATATAAAATTAATGTAATATCATTCTGGCCTCAGTATTTCTCGTCAGATTTCTAAAAATAAAAGGGACCAAGATACAAACAAGGGTGTTGAGTTTATGAATTATTCGTACAAAGGACAAAGAACGTGTGCCTGCACAAATATACGAATTCCTATACTGAGCAAAGAGCGGTGAGCTGAAATACAAACAAGAAAACGAAAACCTGAAACCTCGAGCATAATTATTTGTATTGTTTGAAGTGGAGAATCCGGAAATTCACGTTTAAATAGCTGGGAAAGAGCCACTTCGAATATTAATGTTGTCAGGTAAATAATGATCTACATAAAAAATGCAACAATAGATACTTAATCCTAATTTCAGCAGACGTGAAGCTGTTCTGATAAGCTGCTGTTTCATTAAATTTTTATTATGTTTTAATGTCGTACGATAAACTAAAGCAAAGCTGTAACCTTGGGGATCTGCTGGTAATAAAGAAATCGTCGTTAAAAATTTCGCAAATACTCTACGTACTCTATAAAACTTTATAGCATATTGCTTTGTTTTACTATATTTGGTTGTATTTGAAGCTTCTCTGCATTTTCGTCAATCGTGACAAAAATGGTAGATCGTAAAGTATTTTTATTAAATATTCGTTGCTGGGTTTAGATTCGTCCGGCTTAACAAAGAGGGGAGTTATTGATTTTGTAATGACAAAAGAAAATTGAACTGGTGTTACATGACAAAATTACAAATGCCAATAGATTTTATATCCGAAAATAAAAGCATTGAAAATTCAGTCATAACTTTATAATTTGAAATCATAACTAATTCTGTAAATAACTATTTCACCTGAAAATATTGATCAATGTCGACATCAAGATACATCTTCCCACTTGCTGTTTTATGAATTTCTGAGTTGTAACATGACCTTGAAAAGACCTTTTGTAACCCAGTAGCGTATATATCTGTATCACTTAGCCACATTAACACATTGTAATGAATATTTTTTTTTGTAAAAAAAACTTCTTACATTTACATTTATATATTAGCATACGAAGCCTCTTCACACTTGTCGACCCGAATTTGAAATATGTTCCGTTATAAATCTTTCATATGCCAAGTCTACGTCATCTGTATAATATTTATGTAAACGTATACTGAATATTTCATAAAACATTTGGGATAATAGGGACGGTCGAAAAGGTATCCGTAAATTTTATTAAAAGGAAAACTGTGTTCGTAAGGAAGAGGATTGTACAGGGAATTTTAATTATTCAGTTAGGTACATCAATGGTGCGAAAGAAGAAAAAAAAAGTAATGGACGTGATTCAATTAAATTTGCTAGAAGCTTGCAAAAGGTATATTGGTATTTTTTTAAATTTATTCGTGATGATTTATCCATTGATGTCATTTTTTTGTTTATATTGAAGGCTTTTCGTTAATGGATATACGTAAGAGAGGTACTAATTGGGATATAAAAAATGCTTCATGATTCAATTATATTATTATTTATATTACTTTCTTTTGGATGCCAAAAATGTAATAATAAAGTGATAATTCAATATTGATTTAAAGATTTTAGTGAATTATAATAACTATTTGAGAGCCGAAAAAAGAAACTGTAGGAAATTATTTCACTATTTGTAGATCTCAAAATCGGGGTGTGGAAAACCTTTTTGTGAAGGTTTGTAATGTGAGTTGCAGATTGGTTTTTATCCGATTGATTGACCAAAGTGGGGTATTTGTGTTTCCTCAGACGAATTGAAACGCAAAAACTGTATAAATAAATAATTATATAATCAAGAAAAATTTCAAAATATACAATGTGAGTCGTTAAGAATGGGAAATCTGGAAACTGGGAATAGTAGAGCTTAAAATACGAGCGGTTAAGCCCAACATGTCTTATACAAACGTTGCTGGTTTAAAACATACAGGATGTTCAAGTTAATTTTGTTTCTAAATTTCCCATGAATGCAGCAAGTTTTCATCGAATCAACGTGAAAATTCGTATTACGTTTTTCAGCATGATGAATAGCTATTTGTCATCACTTTTACCGTTGCCCGCAGAGGGCGCTAGTTACATCCTGCTGAATAGCTAAATCGAAGCTTATCTTTTTTGTGTTTGCAGAATCACATACACCAATAGAAAATTTGAAAGATCAATCTTTTTTATATGAAAATTAGGTACTTGTTTAATTTTGAAATCTTGATCGGTTTTCTAGATATTTGTATTCCAAAGTTTCAGTGCATTTCGTGCTACCACCATAATTTTTAATTCTTAAAATACAATGTTGGCTTATCCATCTGACAGCTATCAATTCATGCTTGTGAAGCTTGTGTCAAAAAGTGCAAAGCAATTAGCCCTATCTTTTTCTGCCTTATTTGTACAAGAATAAGTAGTAATAAAAAATGCCACGGCATAATAACTTTTCAAATTGTGAAATGCGAGATATGAGTTATGTTTTTGCTCAAACAGATAGACAAATGGATTTGCTACAGCTCGGAGATATTTACAATTATAACCAAACCGAAGACAACCAAGTCATAAACTTTTTAAAAATCTTTATAATCACCTGGGAGAAACTGGGTGTTTTCGTCCTAAGCGTCATAATGGTGCTCCAAAACAAATTCAGTAGAGCAAGAGGGAAGAAGTTCTAGTTCGTGTTATCAAACAGCAAGATGTAAGTACCCGCCGTTTAAGTGCGGGGATAGGAATAAGTCAAACGTCTATCAATAGAATCTTACGAAAAGAGAAATTCTATCCTTATCATTTCACTGCTGTGCAGAATTTATTACACCAAGATCCTCCTGCACATCTACGATTTTCGTAAGTTTTAAACGAGCAACATTTTTATAAGGCATGTTGCGATAAATCCTCATGTTTTAGGCTATACTATTCCCAGTTTCCAGATTTCCCATTTTTAACGACTCACACTGTATAATACAAAAACAAAATATTTAAGGTATCTAATTATGAACTTCCTATTTATTAACTGCTAGAACTAGGCTTTATTGGAGTTAGTAAGAATTACTATCAACATAACCTGTTTAACAGGATTTGATTTCTTAAATTTTATATAAAGACAATTAATTTCTTGTTCTAATTTCAGATTTTCCATCGGGTTTGAAATTGAAACTTCAATATTAGAACTAGAGTATTTTGAATCTGAATTAACTATGCTAACTACATTTACACTGTTGAAAATTTTAACACTTTTTTGACTAATTTAATAGTCAGGAGAGGTCCACACTCTTTTCGTGTTATTTTTGTCGAGAACTATAGAAGTTTAAATTTGACGAGCGAAGATAGTCAAGTATTGTCTATTGCTAAGGGGTTATTTTGTCCAACTGACACGTGGAATTATAAAATACTTCTAGTCACATTTTATTTGATTTAGACTAGACAAATTTACTAGCTGTTTAACTAAATTAATGCGATCTATTGGGTGTTTTAACACCATTTTCTAAACACAACGTCCTTTTAATATGCAACTCTTATTTCTTAGTGCTACAATATTCTCTCTTTAAGACGTTTTCTCAATTATAAATATGCAAAATCACTAATTCACAAGTTTTGGTTTCAACTAAACGTACTAATTTTAAAATGATTTTTTGAGAACCATTATAAAATTAAGTGAATGTTTATGCTATTTCACTCAAATCTAAACTAATTACGTAAATAGATGTGCACAATACATCCTTAAGATGTTGAAATTTTTTATGCCCACTGGAATTAACGTTTAATAACACGAGGTTACACTTTGCAGATCAGTCACGTTTGGTGGTTTGTTTGGATATGTTAATACGGAGAGACAAACCCGAAAACAGATACACGTGTAATGCAGGTGGTGCGTATAATGCAATACTGTATTAGAATAGGTGGGGTTTCTATATTTCTATCCGAGGGAAAATTCTGATTGGTTGACGCTTCTGAATGTCTACAAAAATAGTCAATCCTCATATCTGAACAAAGAATTCACACGAAATTCTAGTAATTTCTGTTGTATTAAATACGCGTAGTCAACTCGTCTGGCAAAGTTTGGAAAAATCAACACTAAAATATTTGACTAGCGCAAAATTAACGCCAACACCGTAATATTTTCAACAGTGTATTTTTAAATATACTAGATACTGGATTAATATAAACTATAAGATTATTAGCAAAAATGCCCCTTTTTTGAAAAAAAAAAGATAGTTATTTAAGAAAGCTTTTAAAATGTAAGCCAATGAATTGTACAGCAGTATATAGTGTTTGAAGGTTTTAAAACTACTATACACGGAAAAAACGATCTTGTTATTTTCAACCATTTTTCATGCATTTGGTTACAGTTACTAAATTATTACTTGATTTAGGAATATTAAACATATTCCTGTATTCAGTCAAACAAATAATTTGATTAGTAGATTGATTTGAAGCCAGCGCAGCATTTTTTAATTTAACTAAATATTTACATGGAAGTAAAAATAAACATCGCATTTTATTTTCGTATAGCAGTTTTCTCCCATATAGTACAGTACAGCAGATGAGCAGATATACTTATGTGTAGTAGAGAAATTGCGCATAGTTGGCGCATATCCTATTTCATTCCAGGAACAGATAATATTTCGCACAAAATATGCTGGAAATTACGATCGTAACATACCAATATGGTATATTTACCAGGTCAACATCTGATAGGAGTCATCACCATTGAAAGGGTGATTTTCTTTAACGGCACACTAGAGTGCTTAGAAGGATGGTCACTGCAACCAACTTCCCCCAATACTACTAGGATTTACAACATTCTAACGGCAAATCCCCCTCCGTAGTACATGGGTTTTTGCAGATAATTCATTTTTATTTGGATTAGAAATGATCACGGCATTTTGTTGTGTTTACGCTTAAGTCTAAAATGAATAAATGTTATAAGAAAAGGAAAATCCTTTTGAATCAAAATGCTCACGGTTTTCTGCCAATCTGTATAGTTTTCAAGTTCAAATTAAAGAGGACTTGAATCAACTATCAATATCTTTCACTTAAAGGAATAAACTGTTTTAACGAAAAAATATATTATTTCCGAAGAAATGCGTGAATTTAAAATGATATTCCTTTTCAAGGAAACACCAAATCATGTTGGCCATATAGAAAACGCAAAAACTTTTGGTTTAATGTAATTCCTTTGGCCTGCAGAGGTATGTTCGGTAAAGCGTGGGGGCTAAAGCCTTCAATGGTACACTGGTTGTACACGAAGGTCATAGTACCCTCTATAACTTACGCCTCGCTGGTCTGGTGGCATAAAGCAAATCTAGGCTATGCTGTAAGTGCGCTTGGCAAAGTCCAGAGAATTGCCTGTTTGGGGATCACGGGAGCCATGTCCTCAGCGCCAACTGCTGCTATGGAGACCATTCTTGGGCTTCCCCCGCTGCAGTTGGTGCTGTGGTCTGAGGCAGTCCTAGGGGCCTACAGAGCAAAATGTAGTGGAGGCAAGGGCTTCTCCGGCAAAGTCGGAGATCATACCAGCATCTTCAACTACATCGAACAAACAGTACCACTGTCCGTAAAGGCAGATAAGATCTCGCCCGTTTTCAGCTTCTCTGGGGGATACAGGGTAGATATCTCCAGCAGAGAAACTGCAATTGCACACATCCGCAAACCAAATCGTGGTATATCCCGTTGGTTCGTCGATGCCTCGAAAACGTGTAATGGCACGGGTATTGGAATCTGGAGGGACGGTGAGCGGGACGGGGAAGCTTTCAGCCTAGGAACCTCCCCCACCGTCTTCCAAGCCGAAATCATTGCCATTCAGACTTGTGCTGAGGGCATCTTAAACTGCCCACGCACAAATGGACGGATTGAAATCATCTCCGACAGCCAAGCTGCCCTCAAAGCTTTGCGGGCTGTCAGATTTGACTCTGATGTGGTACTGGGGTGCCACAGAATACTGAAACAGCTGGCGGAACATCTTAACGTTACATTGAGATGGGTGCCAGGTCACTCTGGGATCAGAGGGCAATGAAATCGCTGACACGTTAGCTGGGGGCGCCAGCGGGGTGCCGTTCGTGGGTCCAGAACCGGCGTGTGGCAGCTCGTATGGGGCGATCAAAACGTTTGTCAGGTCCCAACTTGCTGCTAGGCACTGTTCCCTCTGGAATAGACTTGCCGGCGCTAGACACTGTAAATCCCTAGGACTCCAACCTTATCAGGAAAGACTCCGTAAAGCAGTCTTTATGAGCAGGGGACAGATTGAGATTACTCACAGGAATCTTAACTGGGCACTGCGCACTCAATAAACACAGGCACCGCATGGGGCTAGTGGACTCTCCCCTGTGCAGGAGGTGTAGGGGGGCGGAGGAAACTCCTGCTCACCTTCTTCTCAACTGCTCGGCAGTGGATGGGGAGAGGCAGAGGCACTTTGGGGTCGATCGGTTGGACGAACCCAGAGTTGACAAATTAACTCTCAGCCAGACTGCGAACTTCTTTGATAGGGTGCAACCTGAGCGAGAGGGCTAAATATGGACATGGGGGCACAATAGGTCTCTCTGGCCGAGCTGCCTTCCTCGGGTCTTACACCCGCCCATGGGAAAAAAAAAATTCCTTTTAAATGAAATATATCACTCTCAGTGTAGATAAACGTTCACAAGGAGCTTATATCTCAAAATCCAGGTAAAGCTATTGATGGATACGAAACAAGTGACGGATGAAATCGAGTAAAAGTTTCAATTAAAGCCAGAACTTTTGCACGTGAAAACTTTATTTACCTATAACTGTTTGTTTTCATGAAAACTTATCAAACGATTATTTCGTGAAAATTCTATTCGCTGTTCTATTCTCTACTATACGATCCGTCAATGTTTACGTATTCTAGATTATTTCTCGAATTTATTTGCAATTTTTGTACCTACCTTATTGATTTGTTCTATTCATCATTTTTGTGGAAATTTCTTTAGAGTAAATTTATCAGTTAATCTTATTACTTTACATTTAAAATAATTTTGTGTTCGTGTATCTACATATTTATTTGTAACTTTTGCTTTTGACAATTTTAATATGTTTAGTTTGAGTCAGTAATTATTTTATCTTCCAATCTGACTAGCTTAACTTTTAACTAAGATTGTAACTATTTATTTTCACAGTCACATTTAATGCACAATTTTCTCAACACCTTAATTTATATAATAATTGGCAAAATAATTGAATGAGAATTTAGGATGGAAATCTCATTATTAACGTGCAAATATTTGCTAAATTGTCGATCTGGAACTGACATATTTATCGATAAAGGATAATAATAATTGTAGGAGGATTTTAAGCCACTATACATGCGTTAATTAACTAACGCTAATTTATAATTAAGTCACAATTAAAATATGTGCAACACTCGGTTTATATTAACTTGTTTCACCTTACCAACGATCGTCAGTGCTACTGGTCAACCTAATGCATTATATGTAGAAATTTGTATATACATGGTTTTCCACGGAACTGGCTGGTTAGAAGTTTTCCGGCTTAACGAAATTCCTCAGTTTTAAAATTTTGGGGTTTGCAACAATTTTGCACTTACTTTCTTTCTAAAATATTTTCACCTTTTTTGCACTTCCGGTTAACCGGAAGTCGCCACGAACTTTGTTATTTTAAATGGAACACCCTATATATTATTATATTTTTGAATTTACCATAAAATTCTATGACGATTAGCATTAGGGTATCATATACCTATCTCCAACTGTTTCTAAGATATTACGATTTTTTGTTAAAATTTTGACATTTACATTGTTGTATGTAATTGATTAATTCTCACTTGATTTAAGTGCGAGAAATCTCCGACTTTGAAATCAACAAGTACTAACATTGTTTTACCAAAACGTAGAAAAAAAAATTCAGTGACATTATACAGGGTGTTTAAAAATTAGTGACATATCCAAGAATTTTGAATGTTGCAAAACTTATTTTTTTCAAATAGAACACCCTGTACATTTTTCTATTTTTGGATGTACAATTAAATTCTATGCCGATTGGCTGTAGCATTCCCTATACCCACCTTCAGTAGTTTTCTTTTAAATTACTCGTTTTGTTTATTACCGCTTTCAAATGGCCAAATAATTTCTATCTGGTGGGCCATGACATTAACATCACAACAATTTATTATTATTAGTAATATTATTGTTATAATCATTGTTGTTTACACGTCGCGTGTTCAGATCGATGCATATTATTGTGGAACTTATGAATTAGATAATGAAAAATATTGGAGGAGCTTATTCTAACCTAGATACTATAAATTTATTTTAGATTCACTGAGAATGCAGAAAGAACTTATAGAGAATTCAATGTAATTAAAGGAATTTATTGGTTGTTAATATATCTAACGGAATCCAGAAAATTTTGAAATGATTTCTCTTAATAGCTTGGTTTCAAATTAAGGAAATGGCATAAACGATAACGACGACAACATAACAAAAATTGTTTCACTAAAACGTAGTGTGCTTGTCAGACAAATGTTTTAAAGTTTTTATTTTTTTATAATATTAAAGTATTTTCAAAATTATAAAAGTTTTTATGAAGAATATTTAGATACATGCATACTTAACAAATGCAATTTACAAGCAGCATAAACTTGAACCATGACATAGAGCATCAAAAAAAAATGCTCAATGTGAATTCTGTTTACGTCCAACCATTATATTATTCGACGTCTTAATGTGTCGCCGCCTTATACTTTTTCTCACTTCAACTGGCTCTAATTCATCAAACGTTCTCGTCACACGAATCATTAAATCTTGCTTGGTAGTACCGAAAGTTGCGTACAGTGTGTAATCTGTGTAATGTATTATTTCAAAGTTTTCTGAATTTTATTAGATATATTAGCCGAAAATAAATTCCTATAATTACCGTAAATTCTCTATAAGTTCATTCTGCATTCTCAGTGAATGTAAAATAAATTTAAAGTATCCAGGTTAAAATAAGCTCCTTCAATATTTTTCATTATCTAATTCATAAGTTCCATAATAATATGCATCCATCTGAACACGCGACGTGTAACAAACAATGATTATAACAATAATACTTACTAATAATAAAAAATTGTTATGATGTTAATGTCATGGCCCACCAGATAGAAATTATTCGGCCATATGAATAAAAGCGGTAATAAACAAAACGAGTAATTTAAAAGAAAACTACTGAAGATGGGTATAGGGAATGCTACAGCAAATCGGCATAGAATTTAATTGTACATCCAAAAATAGAAAAATGTACAGGGTGTTCTATTTGAAAAAATAAGTTTTGCAACATTCAAAATTCTTGGATATGTCACTAATTTTTAAACACCCTGTATAATGTCACTGAATTTTTTTTCTACGTTTTGGTAAAACAATGTTAGTACTTGTTGATTTCAAAGTCGGAGGTTTCTGACACTTAAATCAAGTGAGAATTAATCAATTACATACAACAATGTAAATGTCAAAATTTTAACAAAAATCGTAATATCTTAGAAACAGTTGAAGATAGGTATATGTTACCCTAATGGTAATCGTCATAGAATTTTATGTAAATTCAAAAATATAATAATATATAGAGTGTTCCATTTAAAATAACAAAGTTCGTGGCGACTTCCGGTTAACCGGATGTGCAAAAAAGGTGCAAATATTTTAGAAAGAAAGTAAGTGCCAAATTGTTGCAAACCCCAAATTTTTAAAACTGAGGAATTTCGTTAAGCCAGAAAACTTCTAACCAGCCAGTTTCGTGGAAAACCCTGTATACTTAATAAGTGGAAGAATAATTAAATGAAAATTTAAGATGGAAATCTCATTAATAACGTGCAAATATTTGCTAAATTGTCGAGCTGAAACTGAAATATTTATGGATAAAGGATAACAATAATTGTAGGATGACTTTAACCCACTATACATACGTTAATTAACTAACGCTAATTAATAATTAGGTCACATTTAAAATGTGTGTAACACTCGGTTGGTATTAGCAATAACATCCACCGAATGTTACACACATTTTAGTTGTGACTTAATTAATTAATTGTTAAAAATTGATTGCATTAGTTTTGCTTTGAGTATTCACATTTTTAATTTATTTATATTCAAGTGCATTGTAATTTTCACTTATAATTTCAATATATTGCTGTGGTCTGGCACCCCGGTTTTCGGAAATTCAAATTTGTATAGAGTTTCCACAATGTTAATATTTTATTTTGAAAAGATTTTGTTAATAGAATTGTTTGTTAAATTTAATGTAATTGTTCAGTTGTGTATATTAATTTCATTCAGTTGTAGATTTTGCGTTTACCAGTATTGTATATAGTTCATTGTAATATTCTAGTTTGTTTTTCTTTGCGATTCATGCGCTGCTTTGGCACGCAATTGTAATTTTTTTATATATGCGAGCGTGTTACCCAGAGGCACTTAGTTACTTGAACGATGTCGTGTAAGTACAGTTAAATTTTATTTTATTGCTGCCATTTTTTGGTATTTCATTTTTATTTAAAAATGTAGTTCGTTTAGTTTGAAATTTTATCATCCTTCAAGGAACTCTTTAATTAATAATTGCTGTTGTATTTTATTGTGTACACAAGTCGGATGTAAGATCAATTATTATATTGTTCTAGAAGAGATTGTTTTTTTTTTTAGTTTAAAGAGTTTAAATTTTTCCGTTTCTTAGTTTTCAAATTAGTTTTTTTTTTAGTTAATCACCTCGGTGTAGGTGAAAAGAAGCTTTGTGCTTGTGATTAAATTTCAATTTTAATTCACTTGTTTCGTCCACGTTTAAATTAATTTTGTTTGGTTTAAATTTTGAAACCACGTGGATTTTTTGTGAAATAGGATTTTCTTCTAGAACAAATTTGTCTTTTGCTTTGTTTAGAGGATTTTGAATTGTCCTCTAGTAAATGTAGAGTCTAATGCAGTTTTTGGCCAGAATCTTAAATTCATGGTTTTATTTCTGCATAATTGTAACTAAATGTTTTTTTTTTTCTTTTTTTTTATAAAAATAAATTTAATGATTGTTTATGTAATTCAAAATTTCAGTTCTTTTATTTTTGATTACTTTCACCCACATTTTATTTTTCATGATTAGTTCAATTGTGAGAATAACCCTGAGATCAAGTAGTCTTTTGCGCCCTTTTATTTTATCCGCTGAGCTAGTCAATTTAAATTTTCATTTTTTTTTTTTACTTTTCATTTTGCATTTATGTTGGTACCATCAGTTCACAGCAATATATTCTTCAAAAATTGTAGTTTTTTGTTTGTAAAGCTCTTAGCTGACCTGATGATATCCTGTTAAGGTCAATAGCGGTCACCTATATTTAATTAAAGAATCTGTGAGGAATGTGACCTTCCATCTCACCCATTTTCGCCTAGTATATCTACTTACACAAAGTTACAATGCGCTACAAAAGATACTGTTCTCTGCTATGTCGTATATTTAACTTTAAATTTACACCATATATCTTACTTGATTTCATGAAACGAACAGGAATTCCTGTTACAACTTCGTACAAAGTTTCACCTCAAATCAAAGTTTAATACCTGGAATCACTCATCCAGATATTACTTATTCCAAACTGGTTTACTTTCGGATAATATATTTCATCGCTCATGTTATAAGCGGCCTATTTAATTGAATTAAGCCGTACACCAGATCGCGTACGTCGTGTGTTCTCGCCATAAATCAAGCTACTACCTCCGCCCCCGTCTTCCACAATCTACCCCTCGAGACACCGTCGTAAGAACGTCGAGATTTGTCGGTATCGTAGTAAATTTTGGAAGATTCGTCCGCTCTACGTGACTCGAACGCGCGTTGAACCGCGCCCCGCCTAATAAATATCAACATTGGGGTTTCCTTATCGAATCTTTCGAACGCGACATTTCTGTCAGGCACGCACAGCTAATTCGCCAAGGTTTCAGGAAAGTGAGAAATCGTAAAGCGAAAGTGGAAGTCGTGGTGTTCTAGGGAATTGCTTATACTAGATACAATTAATAATTTTTCAGATAAATGTAGTATAAGAAAGTGCATGAAATGGATTTGTTGTAACGTGATATTTGAATCAGTTCTTACGAATATGATCCTGTTGCTGTTGACGCTATAAGCTAGTATGTACTAACAAGTGAAAAAGAAAAGCGGAGGATTCCACTTTGAAGCTTCCCGTTATGGGTATTTTATATTCTCGTTTTTATCATGCCTATTAAAGATTAATGACATTTTTGTTAGTTATGGTAATTTTATTGATAGCCAATAAATATTTTCTCACTGTATTTTGTATTTATGACCATGGCGATAGCAGTAATGGCTACTGCTTATCTTTCAACTGGTTCACGTGTAATGGTAATGACTGATGCTACTTAATTTTTTTTCATTATTTTTTGTTAAATTTGGTTAGATTTTCCTTGTGTAGTTTCTTATGTTTCATCGTAGAGTTGAATATTTTTTATGACTGTGATCATTTATATAATGTAAATAAAATTTATTTATCAATTATTATATACGTAAGAATATTACAAACATAGAGTGACCGGCGCAAAGTGTGCAACATGTGAGACTTTTTTGTTTTTAAGTTTAGCATTTGTATACGAAAGAGGATCGTAAAGTCATAAATATGAAATGAATACGCTTTAATTATCTTGTTAAAAAAATGTAGAAATTTGAACTGAATTTGACTCTGAGGTGGTACTGGGGTGCCACAAAAAACTTAAACAGCTGGCGGAACATCTAAATGTTACATGGAGATGGGCATGTGCTAGCTCATATGGCAACATCAAAACGTTTGTCAGGTCTCAACTTGCTGCTAGGCACTGTTCCTTTTGGAATGGACTCGCCGGCGCAAGACATTGTAATTCCCTATGGCTTCATCCGAATGAGGAAAGATTCCGTAAGGCAGTCTTTATAAGCAGGGACAGATTGAGGTTACTCACAGGAATCTTAACTGGGCATTGCGCACTAAATAACCACATGTATCGCATGGGGCTAGCGAAATCTCCCCTGTGCAAAAAGCGTGGGAGTGCGGAAAACACTCCTGCTCACCTTCTTGTCAACTGCCCGGCAGTGGATGGGGAGAGGCAGACGCACCTGGGTCGATTGGTTGGACGAACCCAAGTGTTAATTCAAGATAAGCAAATATATAGGATGCTATTTCAAAAAATCAAGTCGCTTTGGACTAAAGTTAAGTAAATGTTCAGGGCTATAGTAAACACATATATTATTGTGATTTTCTCGGCCAACGTTTTTACGCAAAAGAAAAATAAATAAATAACTTTCTAATTAGATCTGCCTTTTCTTTACAGATACCTTCCTATAATGATAGACATAATGCAATCCCAATCCACTAGATGGCTATAAAATACCGTATATGTCCAAGATATCTAAAGTTTACCACTCCAGATCATGCGCACTAGTGATTTCCCCTCTTAGATTAGATTAGATTAGGATTGGGGTGGCCTATCGACCTGTTTTACCGCGATCTTTTCAGATCTATTGTGATCCCCTTTTTTCCTAGAGGACGCTCTCTAATTTTGCCCTCTTAATTAGGCCTATCATCTTTGAGAGCGGCTTCTTTAAGTAGCTACTAGTTGTGGGGTTCTCCTCCCCCATTACTAGAAACCTTGTCCTCGCCAGGCCTTCACATTGGCACAGCACATGAACTCCTCTTGGCAGTATCTGCAGGTTGCATCATCTGCCAGGCCTATGTTATACATATGCCTATTCAGTCTACAGTGACCAGTCAGCAGATCTACAATCATTTTGACAGTCTTGCTGTCTTTATTCGGTAGATCTCTCGTGAGTTCAGGCCTCTGCTCCTTTAGGAACTCTTTTGCCTGCCATTGTCCCGGTGATTTTTGCCACCACTCTCTGGACTGATTGTATATCCATTCATTGATGGATTTTTTAATTTGCGATTTGGTAGTACCGAAAGAGGGGTCGGCTCCAACGAATGCCCTTGACGAACCTCGCCTGGCCAGCTCGTCCGCCGCCTCATTTCCTTTCACGGCCGAGTGGCTAGGGACCCAGGCTAGGGTTACTTTCCTTTGGGTGCCCACCTCATTTAGGGCGCTTACACAATCCCAAATCAGCTTAGAGTTCACGCTTGAGGAGCTAATCGCTTTAAGTGTGGACTGACTGTCGGAGAAGATAGCGACGCTTTTACCCGGTTCGGTACATCTTTCTATCTCTCGGATACAGTGATGAATTGCAGCAACCTTAGCTTGGAACACAGTCGTATCTTTGCTGAAGCTTACCGAAAGAGCCTTTTTAGGCTTCTTAGTGTATATTCCCGCTCCCGAGCCGTCAGTAAACCAGTTTGAGTCCGCTCTTACAGGGGCACCTGCCTCTCAGTCCTTCTTATCTGGTATTATAACCTGATATTTCCTATCTAGGTTAGGGGTTTGAACCATGGTATCACATGGCATTCCTAAAAGAGGTGCCTCCTTGAGTTCATCTAGCAGTTTTTTATAGTCAGCCCCGTGCGATTTACTTATCGGTACTTGACTAAGTAAGAGTCTGTGTACTGTGGATCTTGCGGCTCCTTGTACAAAAATATGTATTGGTGGGAGGTTTAGAATTACTTCAATCGCGGCGGTAGGGGTCGATCTCAACGCCCCCGTGGCGCACAGGCACGCCAACCTCTGCACGCCACCCAACGCTTTGGCCGCCCCCGCCTACCGCGCCTTTAGCCACCATGCTACTGCTCCATACGTTAACATGGGTCTAATTACTCTTGTGTATAACCACAGAGTCATCTTGGGGCTAAGGCCCCAATCGCCCCAATCAATCCCACAAAGCCTCCTGCACCTACTCAGGGCGATGGTGGCTTTGCTGGTAAATTTTTGGATATGTGAATTCCATGTGTGCCTTTGATCAAACCATACTCCCAGGTATTTCGCCTCTTTGACGTATGGAATTCGTTCACCTCCTATCACTAGTGGCTGTAAGCCTTCTAGCGTTCTTTGTCTTGTAAACGTGACAGCCTGTGTTTTTTGAGCATTGACTGATAGTCGCTCTTGTTTACACCATTTGTCGACCGTGTTGAGAGCGGTTTGCATACGCTCCACCAGAACCTTTGGAAACCGCCCTCTGACGACTATTGTAAGGTCGTCAGCATATCCAAGGCAATGGAATCCCTTGCCGGTCAGCTTCCGGATTAGGTCATCTACCAGGGTAGCCCACAGCAAGGGAGAAAGAACTCCACCCTGCGGGCATCTCCCTCCCGCCTCCGCCTCAATGGTAGCCGATCTCCCCTCTTACTAACCAATGAGTAGTTGTCTCCAGTTGTGAACTCGCTGCCCCGGTGGCTGTACAACTGGGTTCTCCTAAATCACTAACTTGTTTATTATTATGCTTTTACTTTGTTAAATACTGCATTTATAGTTTAATTCTTAATAATTCAATGTATCAAATGAGCTTTCATTAATAAAACAGTGTAATCATTAATAACATGTATAATTTATTAACAAGTTTATATTAGAAACATATAGAGAGTATGAGGACTCTTACTCAAGGTGAGTATAGTTATTTGGAATGTTCAAAACAAATATTATCAATTATCCAGTACAATTTTAGATTCTTTAATTCAAAAGGTAACTTTTAAAATATTCCGCGCCATCATAAAAGAATAGAAAACCACCAACCACGTCTACCAACTTACAAAAACTAAAAATTTCAATCTCATAAGAAGTAACAGTAACCTCAAAATATTATAAAAGTTATACATTCATTTATACAAAAATGTAAACAATGCTTTGACCAGATACCTCGTTTATCGGTTTACACAGACGCCAGAGTACCTCCAAATGGGATTTCCTTGTAGTGACAATCCAGATTAGCTCGTATATTCACATAAAAGGTTTAGATCAGGAGAATAACATCGGTATGACAAAAATTCAGGGAAACATACCTCCTTTGTTACATTCAGGATGTATGATTAGACTCGGAACAGCAGAGACATGTATGATTCCATATAGAAAATATATCCAGGTATTGTAAACGCAGCAAATTTCTTATAATGTTGAACAATCCTCACGTTTCTTCTGTATACTTTTCAGAAGAATGTAATTACATGAATTTACATAGAAGATCCCTTTCAATTCCAGGAATATGATTTAATGCATTACACTTGATGAAAAATAAAAACAACCTTTTTTAAGGATTTTTTTATGAACAACCCCCGTCCCCAAGGATTTTCATTCATTTTCTTTCAACGAATTACATTGAGTCACTACCCCATTCGGTAAAGTGAAAACCTAGGATACCAGGATATAGTACAGTTGCCAGACGATAAATTATATTCAATTTCCCTGATTACTAATACGATCTAATCCAAATTATACTGGACTTACAAACAGGTGCGTACATAAAATAATAATTACATCTAATATGGTTGATAGTTTTCCTCTTAAGAAACACCGCAATATATAATTATGTCAATTTTAATTTCATTGTTGTACCAAAATAAACGTGGATATATGCGTGGATATCCGTGATATATTAAATAATATATAGAACGTTCCACTTAAAATAATGGAGTGGGTATGCGTTTGTCTGCTTCTGAGACATTCTGTACAATCGAAAATATTTTTAAGTTGTGCAGCATTGAATTCTATAATTTTTTTGTGTTCCTCAAATCAAAAATAGCTATAAGTGAAGATCCAGTCTTCGTTGGGACAGCCTGTACATAACATGTTGTACCTTTTGTATTTGTATTTGCTTTTGCAATAAATAAAGCTTTTGAAGTGAATTTCTTTAAAAATGTATTTTTACATGAGTTTCTAGGGTAATTTTGCTAAATTAACTAAAGTTTTTAAAAGTAATGGATGGACAGGCCAATGTGTATTTTTACGCAAAATGCGAAGTAAGTTCGTGGAGATTTCTTACACTGCAGATTAAACTAAAAAAAAATCAAAAGAGTAACGGAAAATTTAAATACACATTTCAAATTGAATTACCTATATAAGCTTCTCCTGCGTAAGGTACAGCCTGTTTCGTGTTTTTGGGAGTCGGGATAAAATATTTAATTTAAGTTAAAGAAACCGTCTCATTTAATTAAGAGTCGGTTTACTTTTCTTTATGTTTTTCTGTATACGCTAATGCGGCACTTAATTAATTCACGGTGAAACTTACTCTGCTAACCGAGCCGAGAAAGTCTTTTCCAATTTCAAGGGGTTTCGATTACTCAATTCTCAGTACTTTGCAGGAACAGAGCATTTCGTTAAAGTTTGAGTGGAAGTTACGGTTTTAATACCTCGGAAATTAATCTCTCGAAACTATTACAAAGCTGGTTGCATTTTAGCGAATTTCCTATGCTAACATGTTAACAAGTTACAGTAAGTAACAAATCAATATCGGGCATAATTTTTCCAGTAATAAATTTCGAGTGTTGATTTAGTCTATTTTCGTTTACCCAAGCTAAATTAAAATTACCTTTTTTCTCTCCCATTTTTAACATTCGCTATAGAATGCGAAAATAAAAAAAAGAGGAAAGTGATTTTTAGCATTAGCTGGAAAATTTATTGCCATAAGGTAGGAAATCTCCGAGTTTATGAGAATGGAGAATATTTTTCATGTGGTAATTTGACATTTATTATTTTCCTTTTCGCTTAAGAGAAAAAGGGTAAAGCAGGTACTAGGTAGAGTAAAATTGCACTGCCATTCTCGTATGTAAATATTGTCTTATGAAAATATCACAGGGACTAGAATATTGCGCCAAGACAAGGTAAAAGCCCACTGTGACATATAAAGTTTATATGCTCTTTGGCAGGAGACGCATTTTTCATGAGGTATATTTCCATATTTTGTCCCGTTTCGTTTGTAGAAAAAAAAGAACTTGAAAAGAGAAAAATGAAACCATAACAAGAACGCATGAAGGAGATGATAGAGCGTTAGGACTTGATACTGCTTTCTTACATTTAAATACTGGTAGATCCATCCTAGAACTTCATTTAAATTGATAATATCAGAAAAGCAACTCTATATGAGAAATCAAATACTTTACATACAATTGTATTTGTCTTGAAAGATGCCTTTGAAGTGATTTTTGGGCATAAATCTATATACTTTATTAGTTTGATTTTCAATTTGCACGGGAAGTTCTAAATTTCAACTAGTTTTGCGCACCTCAGAGACGGAACCAAAAATAAGGGCGAATCAAAATGAATATTTTCTTCATTTTTGAAATTGCCACGTTGAGATATTATTTCATTTATAAATTGTTCATTTTTTCTGGGTGTTATCACCTGAAAGCAACAACTGCAAAAAGAAATACCTTTTTTTTATAGAAGGAAATTATATCAAAGCAATACAGAAATAATGATGAATGAAATAATGAAATTATGATCATTATTAGTATAGTGATGTGTTAACGCAGTTTTTTTGATTTGTGGGTACAATGGTGTTGTTTTAGTCTGTTTTTTAAATATTGACAAGTTTGGCCAATATAAACGGTATCACAGTTATTACAATACAATTTGATTTTAATAATTCGAGAGTTTCACCCTCTTCAAATAATTCATTAATTGGCTTAATATTGAAGGGGCGTTAATAAGATTATGTTGTTTAGACAGTTAGCTATTTTATGCAATACACAATAAACAACTTGCTCACATTAATAAAAGGATTAGAAAACAAAAATGCAAATTGTTGCAATTAACGATATCATTTGATATTGAAAGTCTTTATAGTAATGTATCAATAGACAAAACTATAAAAATAATACAAAATAATAAAGAAAACATTGACAATTACATTTTGAATGATAGCAACATAGGTGACATAATAAATATACTACATTTGGTCACAAAACACAATTACTGCAAATTTGACACCTACTACAAAACAGAGGATAGTTTACCCATGGGTAGCACAATTTCAGGTATCTTAGCTGACATATATTTAGATTACATAGAAAAGGAAAATCGGAAATGACAATATTTTACACTTCCTTGATCTAAACATACACAAAGATATAGACAAATTTAATGATTCCATATATAGAAAACCAACTCATACAATTCATACCATCACCCAAGCCAAAAATACGCAGCTTTGAATTTCCTCATAAATCGATTATATAAAATATCTTTACAATTTTCTAACTACATATAGTAACCCAATATAATTAAATAAATTTTCACAGAAAAGGGATTTCCAAACAATACCATAGACAAATTGGTAAATAGATACAAAATTAAACAAAACCCTTTAATAAATAATAAATATAAACACTGAAATTACTTAGAAACCTTTCACATACACACACACTTCAAATAAACTCACTAACTTCTTCAAACATTACAATTTAAAACCGGTTTTTAAATCTAAACACATGACACAGAATATATTACATAATAATATCAACCAAAATGAAATTATATAATAGTATATAGTATATAAAATAACTTGTGATAAGTGTAATGCCACCTCTATTGGTGAAACAGGTAGAAAACTGGAAATAAGAATAAAAAAGCAACGCAAACAAATTCAATCTAACTTTTATCAACATATACAAATACAGGGCACTTCAGCACCGATGTTCATAATGTCAAATTATTACACAAATGCAACAAGAGTTTCAAACTCAAACTACTTGAAGCATCTGAAATAAAGAAACATAAGAATAGAGACGATATAAATTTACTTAACGAACAAATAGAAGATACAACTAAACGCCTATTCACATACTAAACACACCAACTTTTACATTTGCCCCTTCCTTAAACCATTTGTACCTTCACATCAATTTTTAACCACTTTATTATATTTATGATACTTACACATATAATACAATATATTGTACAATTCCCATTTTCCAATATCATAAATTTAAATGTATTTATTTGTCTTTCATGCTATTTTAGTTTTTATTTATATATAATACTGTTTCTTATTATATGTTTGTCATTTCGTTTCGCACAAACTATATTTCCCACATTTATACACACTTGAACCTTAATAATACACAAATCATTATAACTATATAACTACACTTTACACAAATTACTTTAAATAATTTAATTTGAAATTACTTTAACCTTTCATAAGATTACATACATAATGCACATATTAGTACAATTATTCTTATTATTATCACATAAATCACGCCACTTTAATTTTTCAGTATTGTATACTTCAGATAGAATTACTTGCGATTCCTACATACACTACATTTTCATCCTCCTAAGTAAACATACCTTAATAGGATTAGCTAAACTTGTATTCGGTGATTTCTCTTGTCCCGTAATGTTTTTATACTTATTTGACTACTATTTGGACTAAATTTATGTGACTTTTCTAAGAGGTAATATTGTTTTTTATAACTTAATAGAAATTTACTTAATCATATTGTATTTCTAAATGTACTTCATTTTATTACCTGTTGATAGCGGCATACCACAGGGATCTGTTTTAGGACCCATATTATTTTACATATATATTAATGATATTGTATTATTCTTATCAGATGCATATGTTACCATCTACGCCGATGATATTGCAATGCTCATAGCACCTGAAGCAGATATAGCAACATCCATAGTCGCAGCGAATGCCATTTTGGAGGTTTTGAACAAATGGTTTTGTAGCAACAAGTTATCTTTAAGCATCGAGAAAACAAAGTATATGGTATTTCATGCTAGGCAGAAAAGTGTACCTGATATGAGTTTAAGCATTGATGGAAAGACTTTGGATAGATGTCAACAAACCAATTTCTTGGGGGTTAGCATTGATGAGACGCTATCGTGGAAGGAACACTGTGATCACTTAGTGAGGAAACTGCATTCTAAAGCTTACGCCTTCCGTTGTTTAAGATCTGAAATCTCTATTTCCTGTTTGGTTTCGTTGTATTACGCAGAAGTATACTCCAGAATCCAATATGGAATATTACTGTGGGGCAGTTCAGCAGCAGCACAACATGTATTTTTAGCACAAAAAGCTACAGTAAGGTGCATTGTAGGAGCGCATTTTAAGGATTCTTGTCGTCCGATCTTCCAGAAACTTCAACTCCTTCCTGTGCCATGCATATACATTCTCGATGCCGCCAGTTATATATACAAAGAAAAGAATAATATTGCTACTAACGCTACCTATCATGAATACTATACCAGAAGAAGAGACGATTTCCATTTGCCAGCATGCTCCATGGTTCTTGTTAGCCAAAGTGTACACATTAAAGGAATCAAAATATTTAACCGCCTACCACAAGCAATAAAGAACTCTAAATCTTACTCCGTATTTAGAACCAGGTTAAAATCCTACCTCTCTGAGCGTCTTTGTTATTCTCTAAATGATTTCTTTTTATAAATACTTTTTTTTTATGCAATGCCACTTATTTTGCATAAGAGAATTATGTTATTTTGTTATTTTGTTTTGTTATTTTGTTAATGTTATTATGTAATTCAGTATGTTTATTTATTTTATTATTATATTAATATTGTTTTTTGATTTGACATATTATACACACCATTGTGTCATTAATAATAAAGATTCTATTCTATTCTATTCTATTCTATTCTATTGCTTTTGTAATTAGTATTATCCTAATAATCTTGGAATTCAAATTTATATATTAACTATTTATACTTGTAGAGTCTGAGGATGGCCTTTGTGTCGAAACATGTCGCTCATTTAAAGTAAATAAAATAAAATTATTTTGTATGGAAAGAACTACATTCATTTAGATTAAGACTACTTACCATCTGATATCGTCCATACGAGTAGAAACATCGATACAGAAATTCAAATGTTTGCTATTTGGGGCAAACTTCTTCACAGAAAATGGATATATCTGAGTTTTCTACAATCACAACGGCCACACCTTTCCAGAAGCTTGATTCGCCTTTTGCGGTAAATCACTCTGCCTTATGCTGTTCGTTGATTTATAATTTGTTGCCTCTACCGATTTCCTCAGTTAACGCTCTCAATCTTATTTTGAATGAATTTTCACGAGTTAACAGCACCCGTTATCCTTACATCCCTCATCGTATAACTTTCCCATCTTCATCTATATTTACGACTGCTTTCCACAAGCTTTTCGCCTAATATATTCCTTAATGGGTTCATAGCTCTCGTGTTTACGATGGCATATTAACTTTTTTTCTTTCAAAAAGAATTTAGCACACGAGTCGGCAAAATTTCCTACCATATTTCACTTTAATGCGAACCTAAATGGAGTCTTCTGCTTTCGCACTAAGCGATGACAAATTGCGCATAATCATATTCATTCATATGCCCCAGAATTCAAGTGTATGGCTCCGTCCATTCCGTGCCATTTATATTCACCCGACAGTTCTACAAGAGTGTTCCAGAGCTCACAAATGATGGGGATAAAACTGCGGACGCTGTCCGAAATCGATTTCTACCCACCTGTCTACCACTTTCCTGCATATTTTTACACGAGGGGACACTGAGTGAGTAGTACGCCATACCAAATATAGATTTTCTCCCCTAGGTTTCTCTCCAGTTTCTCGGGTTTGCAATTTAATCCGTAGCTTCGTCGTCACTTAACGTTTTATTCTTATAGAGCGAATTGGATATAAGACAATTTAAATAAATAATTTACGTGGAAAAACTGCCATCCAAAACCTATTAATTACTCTATTTAATCACCCTACCTAATTTATTACGTGGGTTCCATTAAAATTCGAGGCGCGTAAAGTACGAAGTTCTTGAGTTGTGACAAATTTAATTGTATCAAGTTGGCGGAGCTGAAAGAATAACATCTCAGAGGTACTGAAATTATGCGGATTTAAGACAAGCGCTGGAAATTAATTTAGATGTTGACTTGTACATGTCTCTATGGGAGGAGCACGAGCGTAATAATAATTTGTTCCTTCCTGAACTCCATCTAGTTCTTAGTTAAACTTGCGTCATGCTTTAAGGGTATCTTTATGTTAGAGTGGTTTACGAATAATAGATGCTGAGAAATTTATTGTTAATGTTATTGAGACTATAATCATAGATTTATTAATGTAGGAAATGCTTTATTTCTTGGCCAGTTTTAAAGATGTGGAATAAAAATCTGAAGTTAGTAATCTAACTTTTATGGACCTGAAATACATCTCTGTGACAATCGTTTATAACTTAATGTTTCGAACTATTTTTCTATGCCATACCTTTAAATTTCAAAGTAAAAACCAGGTTTCTTGTGTTTTTTATAGCTTTTATATTTGTGCAAATGGTTATAAATTAGTTAAAAGTATGCTTCTTTTATTTTCCTAAAATATCTAAATTGTTTCATTTAAACTCACTACTTTTTCTTTAAAAAACTTAAAAAAGATTAGCTGAAACGCTTAACGAATATAAACAATGACAGATATACTATACTAAACTGTGTAACATGTGTAAAACTGTTATTTTGCTTTAGTAGCTACAGCCTACTACTACTTTTGGTTAGCAGTTTCAAAAAGCTGTTATGAATATAAGCCTGCACAATAGCTATTGTTTATCGACTAGTCGAAAACTTGCATCAAAGTAGTTTTAGTTTATAATGGCAACTCGAAACCTTTGTAGGATGAGTTAAATTCCATTGGCTCGTCCTAGAAATATAAAAGAAACGTATGAAAGTAAGACAACTATATTAATGGCGCGTTTTTGTGCAAATCTATATAGTGTCTATAAGACTTTCTGTAAGAGCTACAAACATCTGTAACCGATATGGCTATTCTGTACACTTTCATAGCTTATAAAATTTCATAAATATTTTATAAATGTAGAAAGGTTGAGACTGCAGCATTTGCAAACGTTAGAGATTGCCGTTTTTCTCCGTTTTTTTTGGTACCAAAGATATTAAAAATCGGTACTAATGATCGTAAAATGTGTAAATTTCCACATTGACATAAAATTTAGTAAATAAAGCGAATTCTAATAACTTCATATCGCAGAAATAAGACTATTGGATTTGACTATTGAAAATGTTAGATATAGTAGTCATATGTATGTACACTGCCCGACAAAATTAACGTCGTGATGTATAGCGCAGTGACTATCAATACTGGTCGTCATTTGAACAGACGCGCATTTGTCTGCTGTTAGCTTATGCAGGTAGGAGGTTCACTGTGGTACCTACATTGTAAAACACTTGGAAAATTTAAAAAATCAGATAGAAAAACACGAAAATTCGCTATGGACGACGTCATTAATTTTGTTGGGCACTGTACGTACAAGACAGTAATGTTTTCTGCTGTTTAGTTTTGCCGATAGTCGAAGAAAATTGAATACAAAAATACATTGAAAAGCAATGAACCTGTCTTTTTTGTCTATTTTGTTTGAAAATAAGAGCCAACTTTACAAAAGGTCGATGGTACTGGATTAGCGTACTCGAATTGTGTCTTCTACCCTGAACCCATCATGTTGAAAGAAAATAAGCTTCCTATTCGAGCACAGTGTTATTACTTATCTGCTAGCGGAGTATGACTAACTCTAAAACTAGACGTGGCAGAAAGATTAGGTTTTTGGTTATGCTTTGAGGTAAATATTGTAAGAACTTTACACCATTTTTTTTTTACAACAGTTATTCAAAAAAGAAAACCAGATGAACTTGTCGCTCGTGTAATAATATCAAAATTTTAAGTGCAAATTTAGAACATAAATATAATTTGAAATATACTATTCATTCATTCATTCATTCATTAAATTAGACTGGGCACCTAAGGTCCGGGCACTTGAGCTAGGTGCTCATTGTACCATCCCTATTGATTCTCTTATTTCCACTGCGAGCAGCTTTGAGTGTTCTCTCTAAAGCCCAGTATCTTGCCCAGTGGGAACTTGAGAACCTTCGAGGGCTCCAATAGATCTCTCCCGAAATATTTCTGCCTGAGTACCTTCAATTCCTCACATGTGCAAATTAAATGTTAACTCGTTTCCACCTGTAATTTGCATCTTCTTCACCACGCTTCACTAACTCGGCCTGTGTTGTATAGATGCTTTTTCAGGGGTGTCCAGTCATCAGCCCAGTAATAGTTTTAACTTCTCTCTTGCTACGCCTGAGTAGGTTATCAGAGAATCTAGTATCCACATCCCCTATCAGCGCTTTGGTATGAAGTTGACCCTCAGTCGACCTCCATTTATTTGTGCTTTCTTTACCTAACCAGATCCAGATCTCCCTTCTTGCGGAATCCTTCGTAATCCCACATACGGGCTCTGGACCCATGAAGCGTCTTTTATAGCCCTCCTTGGCTGGTTCATCGACTATTACAATGTCCTTTATATCCTCATGTTCCGGCACCCACTTCAGAGAGATCGTGTAGTCTCGTGCCAGTGCATTGAGGGATTGTTTACAGTCTCTAACTAGGTTTGACCTAGTTAAGGGGTTCGAGATTGCCTTGATGACAGCTTGGCTGTCAGTCATTATATTAATTTTCCACCTCATATAGCCCCCTTCTGCAATCATTTCTGCACAGGCTACAAGGGCGAATACCTCTGCCTTGAAGACCGTTGTATGCCTCCCCAGGCTTAAGGATATCCTTTGATTTGAACTGGGCCCACACTGGTGCCCTGGCTGGATTTGGATCCGTCCGTAAACCAGTTATCAATAGCAGTTTTCACACCACGTGCCCGGTCTCGTGCCTGTTCGGTATACTGATTTTCACCTTTTCAGTGAAGGTAATTTCGGGTGCCATGCTATCCGTGGGCATTTGCAGCAATGGCCCGTCCAACATCGTGTCCGTAGTATAAGTGTGCCCTCCCACCCTGAAGTTGGCATGCCACAGATTGTTGGCTTTCAGTCTAAAGATCGCATTCATTGCCTCCGCTCTCACATAAAGCTCCAGCGGGGGGAGGCCAACAATGGTCTCCAAAGAAGCGGTTCCTGTGATGTTAATTGCACCAGTGGCTCCCAGCATGCCTGTCTTGGACAGCTGTTAGCAGCTTCGCTGCGAAGGACACTTCTGTCCTTCTCCACCCAGACTACTGCCCGTATGTTGATCGCTGATCTTATCCACTGTAGTATGTAGCCAATGGATCACTCTCGGGTTTTAGTTCCAGGTTTTCCCAGCACTCTCTGCGGGCCAGAAATCGTTGCGTAGCGCTGTCGTTGTTTTAAGTAAGTGATTTTTCCAGCTCAGTTCGCACGGGGTTACACCCAGATACTTACTTCCTGGTTAATTGAACTCCTGCCAAACAGTCTACTCTGCTTAGTCATTGAGTTTCCTATGTTGTAAAAGCAACCAACTTTGTTTTTTTGTGGATTAACTGGAGTCTTGTGAATCACCATTCCTCACCATCGCAGTTGCATTACGCATGATGCCCGCCACCACGCTCGGGAACTTCGCTTTTGCTGCAATGACATCAGCGTACCCCTGCGGTCATATTCCTTTGTCATTAAGATTGATGAGATATCACGCAGCTCCACAGTAGTGGTGACAGTCCCCCCCTTGAGGAGACCTTCTAGGTAATCCATGTAAGATTCAATTTCACAACAGATTGTAACTATTCAAGCACACTTTTTTTTGTCACATGTTGTAAAACAAATAAATTTACATCCTCAGGCACTGTTCATAATCGCGCGAATATCCGTAAGTTGCAACTTATTGATAGGGCAAAACGTGTAGATGTTTATTTATTTTTCAGTAAATCTTGAACGCATCTTGGAAGGAACGGAGGCTCGTTAGTTGAATCTTTTAAATTGAAAACTTTCTTTTTATGCCGTTTACGTTCTTATAAATAAGACTTTATCTGCTATATATCCAACGGGAAAAAATGTGATTGTGTGAGAATCCTTAGAGAATTATTACCATATCGGAAAACGATTGACTGAAGAAATATGAAACGATGCACGATCAAATTGTTTGAAACGATAGAATGGAAACAATATTTCCTGTGGAACTACAAATACAACCATTGAGTTGTTTCGCAAACATGGTAACACAAAGTAGATAGATTTAAATAGTACATAGTGTGCGCGCAAAGTAACAACTGCACTCTAAATACTTGCACAAACAAACGAATACGACAGCATTTGTTGGTTTTGTCGGCAATTGAATTATTTGCATTGGCATTTTTTTGAATTAGCTGCGTAAATATTATCTGTTTATGCGGAATGATCTGTTCTGTGCATTTTAAATTGAAAATATTTATACAGTTAAGGCCGTTGTTAGCTCTAAATTGGATTCAGCACAAACATTTACGTGAAATGTTTACGCGTAGGTAATACAAGATTAAATAAAACCGGAATAGATTTTTATTTGAAATTAAATATAAACACTGTCTCTATTCAGATTATTATAAGATAGTTGCTATGCAGGAAATTACTCAGACGTTCTTAAGAAAAACAAACAAACATCTAGTTATAGCTTATTTTTTTATAGTTCCTGTTGTTTTAAGGATTAAACAAAAATAAAGTAGGAGCAATATAGTCCTACATTGAAATAATAATTGGAAAAGTACAAGCTCATCAATTATATTGCATTCTAAAATTTTGTTGTTACATAACATATATTTGCAATAAAATGATGGTATATCCAGGACGTATTTTGGCGTTTACGTTAAAATGTTAAAGTTTCGTTCGATAGCAGCAATTTCCATAATTAATTACATCATACATTGAAAGAATGGTTTCTATCATTCAAATTAAGGCAATGTAGGTGATACCTCACTTCAAAGAAATTGTAGTTTTGAATAAAATTAAATAATTTTAAGGCAAAATTAATTTTAGGACCTGTATATCTTTGTTTTGATGACTCTTACCTACTACCAACCTGGGAAGTTGAAGATCTGGTGTAACAGCAGAGCCAGTGAATTGCAACTTATCATCGGTTGTCTGACAACGTCTGATTTGATGAACTCGTTCTTTGGACCAATTTTCATGCATTGTTTTATGTAAACAATGATTTTTTTTCATTGTTTCCGGACCAACTTTCAGTGAAGTAATCAATTCGTTCAAACTTCTACAAATTGCCAAAATCCAATAATATTTATTCAATTATGTTACAGAAGGATTTTTGTTGCAGAAGTTCAATATGTTACTCAGAGGGGACGTTCAAAGTCACTCTTATTACAAAACTTAGCAAAACGAGGCAGGATGGAGCAAATCCTCTGAAACGCATTATGCTGAAACCTCTTGAAAAATTGCTAGATACACACATAAGGGATGATGTATTACCATATATGCCAGTAAACTAACACCAGTATGCGTATTAAATAGGGAATCTAGAGAGGCGGTGTTGCATCAGCTCGTACACAGCGCTGAGCATGCTCTACAAACGAAAAAGTGATTTTGTGTAACTTTCGCGGCATCAATCTCGCAACAATTTAGGAGTAAGGGATCAATTGGAAAAACTGCAGGTTAGATTGCACACTTATAGGGAGATCAGTCTACACAATCCTCATGAGAGAGATGCTGGTAGCTCGGGTCAAAAGAGGATGTCCGCAGAGTGAAGTCAGTAAGTAAGTAAGATAACACTCATGTTTGCTAGAAAAACTCATAGAGAAGCATGGGGATTAAGATCAAATATGACGGATCTATATCACAGTGGTGAGATCTATGACTATTCATGTATTTCTGGAATGGTGGACCAAGATCCTAGCAACAAGTTGCTGTAATTGAATTTAGTAAGATATAGAAGATTATTCCCAAACAAGGGAATAATAGGCGCAATTAAGACTACTCCCACAACAGCAATGGAATGCTTTTTTATCCCGCCACCCCTCCATTTGGGCTCCCTTATTTTGGGATAACGTGGAAGGCAAGAAAGGTTCACCTCAGTTGGCAAGAACTACCAAGCGCCAAATATGCAGGATTGGGAACACAATATTATTCATCAAGTAGAAGCCAACCTTTCGAGAATGAGCACATTATTTTGACATATTTATGGAAAGTTCAAAGTGGGAAACATAAATCGGATAAATTGGAATCAATCCAGCTCTTAAAACAGCTTTGGCAAACTCATCTTGTATTACAGACGGATCAGAAACCGAAAATGGGACTGGGGCCGAAATATGCAGTGTGATGGGAAACAATGGTTACCCACTAGGAAGATATGCCACGGTCTTTCAGGCAGAGGCATATGCTACATTGCACTGTGGAATAGATAATAATCAGAGGCTGGACACACGAGTGCTCTATATTGCAAACAGACGTGCCAGTGATACTGGGGTACCAGTAAACACCGAGATACAATCAAGACTCGTTTGGGAATGTATTCGAGAAGTGAATAGCCTGAGATACTGCAGTGAAGTCGCTTTATTCGCCGATCAAAGTGATAGAAAAATGATTGCTGCTGATCTCATCTTTTGTATCCATATCCTTTTTGTATATCAGCTTTGTATATAGGCTACTTGTTCTAAGACTGTCAAAAACCCAGCACGATAGCAGGTTGGCTAAATGAAAAACACAAAGAGAACAACCAAGCAAATCAGGGAAAAACCTTTATTAAAGGACCATCAAAGAAGAAACTGAAGAACTACTGCAGTTAAATAGGAATCATGGCATCTAGCCTAAATAAAAAATTACAGTGTATTAAAAAAAAAAAACACGTGGATGCCCAAATCATTCTCATTCTGTGTCACAACTACTAAAACCTTCTGATTATTTTGGAGTAAGTTTAATTAACTAAATTGGATATTACAAAAGGATTAATGCACAAATCCACGTCTCAAATTTAATCAAGGGTTGGTTTAGGAGAAGCGATATCAAGGAGTGATCAACTTGTAGCTCTAAATTTAAATAAAATTGGTTGCAATATAAAATGTAAATCCAATGTAAACGCCGCAACACGTTAATCATAAAATAAGATTTGCCACTTCGTTTCGAACAAAATAAAAATGGTTGACGTTTTTTTTTTATAATAGCTACATTAAGCTGAAATATTAGCATTAATATTGCTGTAGTTTAGTTTACCCGCGTTACCGCTGTGTGTATTTTAAGTTGCTTAGATTTTGTCTTGTTTACTCCGTTTCAGCCATTGATCAATTGCCGAGAAATTTTCACAATTATGTTTATTTTGTTTAAATTTAGTTAAAGAGTTAATGTTTGATTTATTAATTAACGTGTTAAGTTTTTAAATTAATTTATCATTAAATGTCTAGCGTTTGCAGTTCTATTTCAATCTTTCTACTAGATTTGTCGGTAAATTTGTGCGTTTGCGATTGTTGTATGAAAACAATGTAGAAGTTGTTCTAGGTTCCCTGGTTGACTTAACGGAGTAGATGTATTTTAAATCGTGGCTGCCTTTTGTAATTCTTGAGTTTTAGATTTGATTTCTGTGAATATTTTGTCCATCAAGGATTCGCATTATAAAATGTTAATTTATAACGTGTACACGAGAGATATAGTCATTTATATTTGTGCAGGAGAATATTTTAGTTGTAATTCTCTCATTATAGTTAAAGCTTAATTTTCGTTTCTATTTGCTGTTTTATTTTTTTTATCAATCACCCGGTTTGAGTTAGTAAGCTTTGTGCTTGCATTTAGTTATTCATTCTTGTTTTACTAGAATTTCTAGTGTTGTCACCAATTTATTTTGTTTTATTCGAAATTACGTGGATTGAATGATATTTAGGATTATCTTCCTGAACAAACCAATCTTTTGCTTTGTATAGGAAATAGCTTGTCCTATTGTTATTTGAATCAATGCATTTTTTATTTTGTCGTTCATGTTTTTTTCTGCCATTTTGTTATTAACATTTTGTGAATAAATTTTGTGTAATTATCTTGTTGGGTTAAAAATCTTTATTTATTAATTAAACCTTTCAATTTTGGGGTAACTAAGAAAGTCAGATGTTCATTCCTCACGATTTACTTGTCGTAGTTAGATTCAATTTTAACTTCGCGAGGGGTGAACCTGAGGTTAATGTGTTCCTTTTGCGCCCTTT
>RXPK01002829.1:0-43163 GCA_004143645.1 Protaetia brevitarsis | reverse complement strand
TTACAAATTCTTCAATATCAACACTACTTGTAATGTTTATGGCAATTAATGTATTATAAATGAAGTATTCATTTTCACATTTTGAAATGAATTGTATCTCTTCGCATACATGCCCTATGACCTATTGGAACGCTTCTGGTCACGTAAAATGGCTGTAAATTTACATAATTTCCGTGTTTGGATATGTTTTCTCAGAGTGGTATAGTGAGTTGCAGATTCTTCCAAGACTAATAGGGAACCCATGTTATTGCAATAGTTGCAATAAGTTTCTTTAAACTTGGAGCACAGAAAACCTAACAGTAGATAGGTACCCAAAGGTAAATCTAATTAAGAAGGCAAAATTAGAGAATGTTGTTTAGATGATAATAAAAATTGATTTAAGGCATTCTAATGCTAATCTAATGCATCTATCGATTGAATTTTATAGTTAATTGCAAACAAAAATCCCTCCTAAAATAAGGCAATGAAATATCATAACCGTTTAACTTGGCTTTTAAAAGAGATACGGTTTTTCTACAACACAATTTGTCGGAGGCGTCGGATTAATTCTGAAAAAAATAGTAGTCCTAATTATCTCTATATAATTGATGTTTTGGATGCTTTTACCAGAAGATATGATAGTACCTATCACAATGGATAAGTTACCAAATGGAAAATAAACTCCTGAAAGAACTTGAGAAGACAGAGCGACAATTTTGAATTTGTTTGAGGCTACTGCTCGGATTATCCCAGAGAGGTTCGTAAAGGAGCATCTCTCAAGATGGATAGCTTCTCTTGACAAAATAAATTATATCACTCTGATCCTAATCCAATATAGTTCCTGTTCCATAACTTCGATTACTGCAGCTTTATATCATCTCCACAGAATTTTTGCAAATATTCTATTACAAAACCTTTGCTTCAAGTCATTGCTTAACTCCATCAATTTTTAATATTTAAAATAACTAATTATTGTTACGCGTTCTTTCATGATTTTCATTAATATTTAGTTAGACCAATCTTGTTCGACAAAACGTAATTGCCTTTTTGTATCACAGATCGAATAAGCTTATCTCTATTCAATCTATTCTTTCCGAAATCAGGGCGCACCTTAGTATTGATTTATTCACACCTTGATTAAAATCGTAAATTTAAATCCGAACAGTAAAACCACCACAACGACATTCCTTTCATTTGATTTCATTTCGCGGCCGTAAAAATTACCCATATTTCTGTTTACGCCCGCGACGTCAGCCCACGTGAACGCCGCTACCTACGCCGATTGAATATCTTCTTCCCTTTAAGGGCGAATACGGTGCAGGGCTGTGCTGGCGGCGTTCGTATGCAAATGAAGGCGTCGCCTTTAGACGTACGGCAAGAAAAAAAATCTATCAGCGAACATTTCCGACTGGGTGTTTCCTAACACCGAATCCTTCCGAAGTGCACATTTACCGTAAGGAAATGGAATACTTATTGATTTCGAATTCTACTTAGTAAGTCTAAGGTGACACTTTCCGATGCAATCAGCGACGAGTACTGTGAACGTGTTATTTTCACACGCAGATTTTCTCTTTCCTAACACGACCGAGAAAAATATTTTCTGTTTACGGCTAGAGTTTCATGACATTTTAAACCTTAGAGAACCTCAAGGATATGTATCTTTGTCTATACTAATTTACAATTTAACAGTCCCGCAATCATTCAATAGTATATTACTAAAAAATAATACAAATTTATCCTTCTATTCTTGAATGTTATTTAGATTTAGTTATATATTTTTAATGAAACATAAGTTTGATACTTACCTTCAATTAACAGCTATTAACACATTGCCTACATTTTTCAAAATATTTTTTATTTGCCTTTGATAAACAGTTTCTTTCAATATTTATTTGCGTTCCGAAGTTAGTTCGTAATGTGCGGAACAATTATTTATATCTTTGTTTTTGTATATTTATTAACAGCACTCCTGTTTTCACAGAACTTTGTATTTAATTTAGCGCGATAATAGAAAATGCACAGAAAACTATCGTATGAAGTTTGTTATACTTAATTTTATGTTTAGTGTAGACTAAATGGCAGAAGCAAGCCTTCGATTGCTTGTGTGTTTGTAGGAGATTGCTAATTATTGGTTGATTACATGTGGAGGTAGTTTATGTGTCTGTCAGAATGGTTAAGATTTGAAAAGCTGCTGGTTTTAATGGTGTAATTTTAGCCTTCGTGGTATAATTTTAGTCTAATTTTAGTCAGTTGCTCCAGTATTTCTAACATAATCCAACATTAATGCTTTTAACGAATTAATATATTTCTGCTACTACTGTAATAATTAAGAGGAATTTTGCCCAAGAAAAATTCTACGTGAGGAAAATTTTTCTTGCCATGATTTTGGATCACCACGTCAACTTTAGCTCTTTGGAAATTGTCCTCCGGCCACTCTCCAACATATTGAGGCAACAGCATATCGGGTCATACATTAATTGCCACGTTACCTATAACTTCTTTCAAAACATTGAGGTATTCACATTTTACAGCATCTAGACGGTTTAGAAGGTAAATTGGTCAAATTACTGTATGGTTTATTATGCCTAACCAAACGTTGATAGAAAGTAGTTAGTGTTCACACTCACAAAATTGGTCAAATTTTCTTTTGCCCAATAATGAAAGCTATTGGACTATTGCTAAATATTAGGTATGCATGCATCCCTCTAAAGAATATGTCTGAGAAAATCGTAGTCTTCCCGAATTCTATTTAAAATTATTTCGCAGAACATAATTTGGAGAAGGTTGTCGCTTTTATAAAGAGGTTGAACTTTAGCAATGTGGATGGGTGCAAATGTTTTCGTTTGAAACTAAATGAATAGTTTTGTGGCTTAGGATATTTATTGCAACAGGTAACTATCTCCGTTTACTAAATCTAAAATCTGCTCTTTGTTGTATAGTGAGTCTTTGCCTAGATCTTCCATTATTTCAATGACCTGATATAAACGAACTCGTTCCTCGAAGACGTTGATCCAATGTTGGAAAAACATTTCTTGTGCGCTCGGGAAATACTTTAATATCTCATTGGGATGTACTTGCTCTAAGTATTTCCTTCGCTGTTCATTTGACATTCTAGTCACGGGGATAGGAATCCTGGTAATTGAATTCTTTCTGTACTCACTATGCTTGATATACTAGGGCTTCAATACAAGTTCTTCAGGTCTTCGTTTGTCCTTTTTATCCATACTTTCCTTACCTTTCTTACGCCATATGTCCCTATCAGGACTTCTTTTCTCATATTTATAGTGCTTCTTTTCCGCTTTGGATCAGTTTCCACAATGTCTCTGGCTATAAAGCCATGGCTCGTGTCACCATGTGGTAGACTTCTTTCCAATTTCTCTTCACACTTATTGTTTAAAGATGCCTCAGGCACGTAAACATTTTACTTTAGTTTCATTTATTTTGAAACCTCTTGGGAACTCTTTCCAATTTTGTCACAAGTTTTATTATATTTTTTCTAGTTTTTACCAAGAGTATTATATCTTCGGAATATGCCATTATTTGTGCCTTTTGGCTTTTCTTATTATACCACCCTTCCTTACAAGCATCTCCAGCAGATATTAAATAGTGCGGTTGATAGGGGACCATAGTCCTTTGCCCACTCTTCGATATAAATATATTAATATATTTTGGAATTTGTATTGTTTAATATCATTTTTATCAGTCGCTCTAATTGTTTGAGGCATTAGGAATACCTATCCTAATGCCTCGTATAGTTCTCCTCTGCTATATTCTTCTGGAGCTGTCTCAGATGGTATAGTCTCCTTTCATGTGTGAAGGGCACATTAATTCTTCCTTTTACGAGGTTGGCGTTCTTTCTTCTTCTCGTACGACCATTATACCTTGCAAATTTTCTTCTTATTATTCGATCCTTTAGCATTTATGTTATCATTCCATATGCATCTGGGGATATGTTATATTTAAACGTGTTAATTATTCTTTTTATTTTATTCTTATCGGGTGGTTCAATTTGTACTTTTTTTCAATTATAATTGTATATTTGTATCTTCATCCTCATCATTGAAATATTCCACCCATCTATCTAGACTGGCTGTTCTTATCTCTGCAGTATAATGTTATTTTTGCTTGTCCTGGCTTCTGTTTCTTTATTTCTTGATAATTTGTTGTTTGTTGTCACAAGCATTTTGTTTCCAGCTCTCCCATACATTACTTTAAATATTACCTTTTTTTCTGCGTAATAACTTCGAATTTTTTTCATGTATTTTAGATGCATTTCATTATTATATGTTGTGTTTAATTAGGTTATTCTGGCTTCTTCGCCATTCTCTATAACTTCTTTACATTCCTTGTCAAACTATAGTTTTCTGGTTTACTTTTTTTTATCCTGTGGTAATATGCCCATTCTTTCATTATATTTTTAAACTTTGTTCACTTTAATTCCACATCTACATTTATATTAGTTTTCCTATAAATTTCGTTCTTAATGAAAAACAAGAAAAAACTAAGCAGATGCAAAAAAAGTGATTCAGTAATATGTGGATTTTTAATTAAAAGTGCAAAAACAGTAGCAATAAACTTAAATTTATACAAATCTATTGAGGTATAGGTACCAGTTTGAAATTTAAGTCGTTACAATCACTTTCTTTCCTTTTTTTAAGGCTATAACCGTGATTTCGCAATTGAAACATCGTTACTTTTCCCACCAAAGGTAGTCGAAACACGAAGAAGGAAGGAGCCCGACACGAAAGGCATTTAAATTCGTTTGTTTTACACGGAAAAGCGATTTCCCGTAAACACAGCCACGGTGGTTCCCAGTCCTCTGCGAATAAAGAAGGGAAAGCTCGCTTTAATTGCTTTAATTATGCCTGGAAGAGGAAGAAAATAACGCTACCAATTTCGTTCGCCAAAATCGCCGGCCACAATGAAGCAATCTTGTGTTTCCCGGCTGCGGCTCAATCTCCAGCGAGACCTTCGTGGTTCCGGCGCAGGGAAGACCCTACTTTAAAAATTAATAAAGCGAGGAAAACGGCAAAGGAAAAGCAGGAAGAGGAACAGAGATGGGGCGAGAGAGAAAGAGCCGACGGAATGTAAATTACTGCCTAATTGCCGGAACAGGCGTTAATTAATTAAACAAAAGACGGTGATGCGGATGGTAGGAGATCCACAACCACGGCGCTGACGATGCTTTGGAGAAGTAGGAGATGAAGCTATAGACGTCCGCGTAAACATAGTTTCGACGAGAATTATGACAAAACACCGGGTGTTACCGCGCCAGCCTAACATAATTACTCAGCGCAGTGCTTTTGAAATAAATATTCTCTCTATCAAGATCTTGGTAGGCGTCGAACCATATCTGTCTTTGTTTTGATGGACATCCTCCATTTATACCAACGAGTTGTTAGTATAACTCGTTCTGTTTATATAAAACATATGGAAATTCGAAGATTATACCTTGCTATTGCCTACAAAATTGTGCTAATACCTTTTGTAGCTTTTCATACTGTTTTAATGAATAATTTATTATGCGCGAGCGTACACACCTTTCCACAGATAATTGTATTTATTTAGATCGGCGAATGTGATAAAAAAAAGATATTTTGATGCGAAATATTCCCTGGTGAGTAGGTGATAATTGAAATGATCTATAATTTATATAATTAAATTTTATGTTTACAAGGATGCAATTCATTATAATGTTTCGGTGTTTAGAGACCGTCAGAAGAAATAAAGCGCAGCCCTTGCAACACAAAATTTGCATAATTATTCCATATTTATGAAACCCCTCAACTACTCGTGCTTCAATACAACGCTCTTATTGTTATTTCATTAATTTCACAACTCATAACTTTATTTTTACTGCACCTACGGCTTGCTATATATATTTTACTGTACTGCACCAGTATTGCATCTAATTTGCGTGACCTGACCTTCTAAACTTTGAAACAAACTTATCGCGCGCACATTCGTTAGTGCATTTTATTGTATCCAAAGCGCTATATTTCAGCATTTCTCACTATAAGTTAATGGTTTATTATTTTTTTATTTCTTAACCAATAAACACTAATGTTTGTTTCAATTCACATTGTAATAGGGACAGTTTTAAATGAATATATTCTGGAATTGATTATTTTATTTCAACAGAAAATCAACATTTTAGAAGCTACGTCTACATCGCCTATGCCTTTCTAAGTTTAAGCGAAATTCATTGTGAAATACATATAATTTGATTGTTAGCGATTCTTATTTATTTATAATTATTCATAATTTTCGCTTAAACATTCTGGTTACAATGGTTTTCTAGATCTGTTGAAAAACACCAATTGCACAAAATGCTTAAAAGTTTTTCGCTCACCATCTGGATTCTCAAAAGTTTCATTTAATAAAAAAACAAACAAAAAAGAAAGGTAAGGATCAAGATAAATATATAGATATCAGTTTTCTTTTCTTATTTTCTTAATTTTGACGTCTGTTTAACTATTAGCTTCATAAACAAAATTAGAGAATGAAACCATAGATTGGTTAATTTTCGATTTGATCACATTAATATAATCTGTGCGCAAGTTCTGGAAAAATGTACCTAATTAAAAATAAACAATTCAACAAATTGCTTTTTGTAACACTAACTTAGTTATAAGTATTTATTTAATGTAATATGTAGTTTAAATGGATATAAAATATTAAAAGAAGTTAAATAGTTTCATAGGAATGTATATCTATAAGCTAAAATATATTTGTGTATACAGTGTGTCTCACTTTTCATGACTCCCATACTATATCTCGCTATTATCAGCAAGATTTTATTAAAACTTGGGGGATACCTATCCATCAGGTGATTGAATAGCAACAATAAAATTGGATTTTCACCAATGGCGTTCGTCCCTATGGTTTTAGGGTCATTTTTTATAGAAAAAGATATTAGGCAATTGCTTAACTGTTAGAGAATATCATAATCTTGTTTAGCATCACCGAAAACCCCCTATACAAAATTTTAAACCAATACCTTGCAGGTTGTTACAATAAAATAAATAAATTCTAATATTTTAAATTTTTCAGCTTAAATGGTGCTGGTTCATTTTAGCAAAGATCTTACTTTCTTTTTCATATGCCTGTATGATGAAATATCCAGACTGAGTTGTGGCACTTTATTGTGGCAGTTTATTTTTTATTTCAGATTTATTCAATATTATATCTTTTTCAATAAAAAGTAATGTATAATGACAATACGAACAATTTCAACTTCTTTATTAACCGTTAAATGTGCCACTTTGTCTTTGACAGAGTTTTTTTATTTTTAGTTGGTCTATTGTTTTTGAATATTGCTATCATAGCAAACCCCATATTTTTATATATTAGCAAATCAAAAAAATCGATGTACTTTACTGTTAAGGATCAAATAGTGTACGGCAACGAAGAATTTCAAAGGAGAAAATAACTTTTCTAGAATCATTTGATGCCAATTAAGTTAACTATGGAGAAATAATCCTACTTTTAATTAAATATAGAATTTTACATCACTTTAAACTATAACAATTTATTATTTTACTATGTGAACACCGTGCACAATATTGGTTTAGAATTTTGTATAAGGAAATTTTTAATGATGCTAGACAAGATTATGATATTTCCATAACAATTAAGAATTCCCTAATATACTTTTAGATGAAAAATGGCTCTTTTTCTAATTATAGCGACAAACGCCACTGGTGAAAATTCAATTTTCTTGTTGCCATTAAATCACCTAATGAATAGATATCCCTATCAAATTTCATTAAAATTGTGCTAATAATAACAGAGGTTACTATGTGGGAATCATAAAAAATGAGGCACACTGTATCGCTGACCACTCACAGAAACATTACATTTATCTCCTAAAGAGGATATTCTGCGTTTGATATATCATGCATGCGTGTGTCACGTAACGAAAAAAAAGCTGGACGATTTATAACAATATCCTAACTACAATAATTCAAATTGTTCTTGATCCTTTATTACTAAATTAAGTAATTAGATAGATATGTATATAATATCGAAAGCATGTAGCTGGAATTACTTTTATAAACTTTATTACTTTACACAAAAGCGCAACAAATAGCAAGCATAAATTAAAACCGGGGTAAATATATAATATAAACCATATCTGCTATCTACGAATCCGGGAATAGGCGAAATGTACTGCTTAGAACCTGTCGTAGAATGTATGCATAGGTACACTGCATGACAAAATTAATGTCGTGGTCCACAGCATAGTGACTGTCAAACTTATACTTGAAAACTACCTGATTTTCATGATAATCAGTTGTTTTGAGCTACGTACCCTAATAAACCTCCTACCTGCATAAGTCGATGCCAAGCCGTATGTACGCCTCCAAATGGTGAACAGTCTTGTTAGTCACAACGACATTAATTTTGTCAAGCAGTGCACATGCTTGCAAAGGGGTTACATTAGATCTGGAGGACACTGTACGTATTTACAAAGTGAATTCCTGATAGCAATGTGAAAATACCTCTTTTTAATATATCTCATCCACTTATAGTGCATGTTGCTTTTGAAAATTGTTTGGGAAGTTCCAAACATGATGTGAAGTTTGTACAATTTTTGTTGATCACGACTTCACAACTATGAACATGTAAAATCATATCAACACCTTTTTTGGTATACTTCCTGGCAATAAAGCAATAATTAGTAGAGTGGTCAGGCATGTCTGCTTACACGGACCGCACCTGCCTCGCGCTATGCAGGTCGTTTAGCCATAGTATTAAGTATTAAGGCAATAAAATCACTCCCTAGTATCTAGTATCAGTGTTAGTCGAGTCTTGAAGCGAGATAATACAATTCCCCGTTAACGTTTTACGCATTGTAAGCGGTTGAATGAGAAAAATCTTGAAGCACTTAATGCTACAAACTTTTCAGTAATCCTATACCATTTCTGCTACTTAAATAGGGCAAGGAGTTTATATACAATATTTATAGTTAAATAAATAAATAATTTTGCTTTCTCCTAGCACTGTATTGTATACTTCTGTTAAACGTTAATGTCACACATGTGAAACTTAGTACTGACCTGGCGCGCAACGAACGCAATTGACCACTCTAATAATTAGTCTTTCAAAAATATTCCATCATTAACAATGTGTTAAAAGCTAAAAATAATAAAATATGCGATGAAACAGAATACCGCAAAAATAGGAATGCAAATGTTTTTGTGTGGATTATCAAAAAGTACCGGAGAAACTTTAGGACAACAGCAACAATGTGAAGATGACAAATTACGATTTTCCAAATTCAAAAAAAAAAAAAAAACATAATAAACATGAAAGCCATTCATTCAAAGTTCAAATAAGCTTTATCGTAAAGCAAAAGAATGCATATCTATCACTTCATTGCGTTATACACGCTACCACACTAAAATACATGAAGCGAAACGGAACGACGTCTAGGGGAAGACGCCCGCCACCTGCGTCTTTTAGTTTCCTGTTCTTACGCGCGCCGTCTTTCTTCCGCGTCGCGCCCAGACGGACGTGTGGAAAACTCCTCGCACTTTTCCCCGTATGCAATCCGTGACTCGCCTACTATTCGCTAGATGTCCAGCGGATAGACGTCGTCTTCGTGGAAAAAAAGTTCTCCCGCGTCTTGGAGAGTTCCGAGCGTCTCCACGACGCGGCGACACTTCCCAAACTATCGCCACTCTATAAATGCGAGCGTCCCGGGCGCGTGCGACGCCCGCCGTCTTCGCGGATAGTTCGAAGTAGTTTCGGGCGGGAACTGGATGCGCTCGATTGGTTTTAGTGCCACTACAGATCCGCAGTTTCTTTAACGGTGTTTTCACTGCTGCGTTATTGCCGTTCTGGTTCCCGTGTGTTTACTTTGCGTCGTTCCTTCTTTTTTACCTTTTCTTTATGTATTTTCTGAATCGAAACCCTAGGAAATTATATAGATTGATACCTCCGTACAAGGGAACATATACCAGTTAGGAATACAGATTACCAGGGGAAAAAAAGTGTGTTTTTTTCATTTTTTAGATGATGATTCTATAAAATCGTACCTATTTTCAAACTTCGTTCTCTTTAGCAACTCTTGAAATCCATAATTATGGAAAATAATTATATATTTTTATGATTATATTAATGAATTAATGATATAATATAATAATAATGCTTTTTGCTACTCGAGCTGTAGTAATTTAATATTTTCAGGCCTAAAATATATAGTTAATTCTGCATCTATAGAAAATATACGCCGATATATTGGTGTTTTATGAAAAGATGCCATGGCACAATTAATTTTTTTACCGAAACATCTGTATTATGAATTACGAGAGTAATTTGTTTTGTAGTTTTGGAATTATGGGTTCAAAAATTGAAGTATTGTCTATTCAAAAGAAAGTGTTCCTAACGCTCAAACGTTTTCAAAATTTAACAATAAAATTTCTCAAATGGATTTGCTAAATAAGATGAAGTTGTCGATAAATTATTTTTATGGCAGGATGGTTGTTAGGAAGTCATTTTACCATCTTCAAAACGATATTTCCAGTTTTTTCTAACAGAGCTCCCTGTACATTACCTGTAACTAGAGGTAAAGCTGATTTATACTCGGCATCAATTCATATTAGGTATTTTTAGCGGTTTCTGTAATGATCCAAAAAAATCAAAATTTTAAAATCGTTAATAAAAATTAATGCCCAAATGGATTAGCAAATTAGCGGCTAGCATGAAATGAAACAAGTGGCAAGTTGTCAAAGTATGAGAAGTTATTTGAACAGCGTTCATTTTATATCAAAATGAATTATTTTAAAGGTGACATGTTTCTCGTACTGGGCGAAGTAGAAGGGAATCCATACTTCGTCAAAATCATTTAAAGAGAAAGATATAGAATTATTGAAAACTAACAGTGAGTTTTATTCAATTGATAAATGTCGTTCGCAAGCAAAGAGCAACAAATGAGTTAAACGTCTTATTAGCAGTGGATATCTCCTGTCTAACTGCTTGTCTCCGTAAATTCTCTGGCTTAGAAAAGGATTCCATTTTCCTTAGCCCAGTATCACATATAGAATTATTCATACTAATGTAAAACGAACACTTTTTAGGGACTTTTCATACTTCGATAACTTGCTGTTTCCTTATTTTTTGCTAGCCAGTAATTCGATACTGTATCAGGTACATTAATTATATTAACACTAATACAATTGTGTATTAATTGTATCATATTAATCAATACAGGAAACTTAATAAGCATTGATGAATTAGGTGCGATGCTGCGTTACTTTTAGTTAACATTAACAATAAAATTAAAACAATTCGCATTAAAAAAATCCAGAAAATTATTTTGAAAATGGTGCACAGCGACAACTGTGGCTAAACAGAGAACGTTATATTAATGTCAGAGAGTGGCAAGTGATCGGCCGATGGTGGTGTGATCATTTGCCACTTCCTAACGGTAATATAGCGTTCTCTGTTTAGCCACAGTTGCTGCTGTAACTATCTACCCCTGTCACAACCAGCCCCAGTCTTCCATTCATACTCCTTATTGTTTGTTGCGTTGACTGAAATTTCTTCGGTTAAATACAATAAATTTTATTTTTTATGGTCTTCTTTTATTCAAAAATGTTTTCCATATATTCGCTGCAAAAATTATTTTTTTTGGTGAAGTAATCGGGGCTCTATTGGTGCTGTTAATATTTTCTAAAGTTTATGTATGTTTTTCTTTGAGTCTGATCGTCGGATTTCACTGATTCTATTTTTAGTATATTTCTAGAAACTACTTTTGTATTTTCAGCTGCTAATTTTTTCATATATTCAATAATTAATTTATTTATTAATTTCCAAATTGAGCGGTCAGATTTTTTTTGTTCTTTCTCAATCTCTTTTGTCTTTCTCTGAATCTGGTATAGACATTTTAAGATATCACGGGGCTGAAAATCATTTTTGTACTATTGCTCTACTATACGAAAAAGAATGGTTCCGATATCGCTAACAATTGTTAAGAAAAACGTTCCGGAATGTAAAAAAAACGATACTTTTCAGGACAGACAATTTTGCGAAAGAGTTCTAATTTCGCCTATTATTTTACACCTGTTTTAACGTCATAAACAGAATAATAAGGACAGTAGTCTAGAATATTTGTACTCATTTCCTACTTTCGTGGATTTACTTTTTTACCCTTTGTAAGTTTGTATTTTGTGTTAATCGTTTGTAGTTTTTAGGAGTTACCACGTGTAGTGCGAAAAACTGTTTCTTAGGTTTCAATAATTTGTTTGAGATGCTTGCTTCATTTTTCGAGAAATCAATAACACAAATGAAGAAGGGAGTACTAAATTTCGATGGAAAAACTATTTTGAACCCGTTAGTCAGTATAGAGGGCGTGTGCTGATTAGGGAAGGAAATACATTTTAAGTTTTTGCCTTAAATTATTTTCCATACTGTTTTCAAGGCCTTCCAAAGCATTTTAATCTAATTCTAATTCTAATCTAAAAGCTAAGGACATGGATGTATACGGGCATCCATGTCCTTAGCTTTGTACAGTTTCATGACTTCATGTGGTTGATGATTTTGTTTGTGTTGCTCCATCTTACAATTAGTCGATTCTCATGTATGTTTCCTTTTCTTCCTTTAATATTGAAATCGTTTCTGAATGTTTAGCTTCTTATTTCATCTTTTATGGCTTTTTCTTAAAAAAAACTTATTTTTTCACCTATTAATATTTTTTTTATTTGTTTTTTTTTTCTTGATTTTAGCACTTCCATGTACGGTTTTACATTATTATAACACTAACCATTAAGCTCTGGCCTAAGATTTCCATCTCAGTTATCTATTTTAATGGTTTTTTAATGGTAGTTAGTATTTCTAGTTTTATCAAATTAACCAAGATATTTTAAAATTTATCACTTCGTATAAAGCACCTTAGAGGATAAATCCTAAGTCTTTGTATTTCTAACAAATCACTACGAAAATCACTTCTATCTTATACATACACTCACCTCTACTTAAAGTGAATCATAACAAGACAAATATTGAATACAACTGTTTTGGTTCTTCGAAGAAAATTAATAGGAAAGGGAGCTGCAAATATACTTATCTTATATCTATGCGAGCATTTATTGTTAAATTGTAAACCCTTGTATTTACCTTTCCAATCATGTTTTAGTACCAAAGCTATTATATCATCTGTTATATATTTCATTTCTCTTTCCTATACCGGTGTAATTTACAGCACCATACAAACTTGTAATCAAAACGGATTATGTATTTAGACAGTTCGGTACGAACAAGAGCATAGCAGGTGAAATTATTTCCCCCCAACAAAATAATAAATTTCTCGCTGCACAGGCGAAGCTGGCTGTGTATAGTTGAAATAGAAACGCGCGTTATTTATTCATTGCGCATTTCATGCGCAAGTACACCTCTTCAATGCGTTTCGCGCTGAAGAATTCTAGATTAATTGAAAACGGTGCCAGTCCCATGGAGCGCGGTAAAGCGTTCCTGGTTCTACTGCTTGGATTGCCTTCATGGGCTTGTGCACTGGTGTGGGATGATCAGTTCATGTTCTTCTTGTTCGTCTCTAATGCAATACCAAAATTAGAAAGAGAACTAAACGCTATCGATAAACGAAAGCAGCAAATTTTAAATTGATCATTGATCGACTTCAAATTGTCTTATTCAAATATAAGCCTAATAGCCCAAGAATGCTTTAAAGATGGCATTTTTTATATATTTTCCGAACGGGGTTATTTAAAAAAATGAAAATAAGAACAAAATAGGAATATCTGAAATGCTAATTGAGTAACGAATTAACTAATAATAATGTTAAATAATTATTATTTTTTTGCACTAACCTTCCTAGTTATTTTATTTCTAATATAAAGAAAATCAGGATTTATTTTTTTTCAACAAAAACAAAAAGAAATAAGATAATAAGTCGGTTATATAAATGAAAAACTAAATTAGAAGATGCAGCGGCGAACGATCTGATCAGGCAAGGCTCCTCAAGGCCATTCGTTGGGGCTAGCCATTTTTTTGACATTACCAAATCCAAATTAAAAAGTCCATCAATTAATATTATAATGAGTTGAGAGGTTGGTGACAAAAGTCACCAGGACAAAGACAGGCAAAAGAGTTTCTAAAGGAATAGAGGCCCTCTTTTGATATTACCAAAACCCAAATTAAAAAATTCATCAATCAATTAATATTATAATGAGTTGAGAGAGTGGTGACAAAAGGCACCAGGACAAAGAGAGGCAAAAGAGTCTCTAAAGGAATAGAGACCTGGACTTACTAAACTGTTAAAATGATAGCAGGTCATCGTAGACTAAATGGGCTTGTGTACAACATAGCTATGTGCTGTGACAATGCGAGGGCCTGGGGAGGACAAGGTTTCCAGTAATGGGCGTAGGGAACCACACAACTAGCAACTACACAAGGAGCTACTCTAAAAATGATAGGTCTAATAAAGAAGGCAAAATTAGAGAGCGTCTTCTAGGAAAAAGAGAATCACAATAGATCTGAAAAGATCCCTGTGGAGCAGGTCTGTGGGTCACCCCTGATTTAATCTAATCTAGTCAAGGTGCCATCTTCAAGGTGTTTTAGATCTCTCAAAGGAATATATTTAGGTAAGATGATTTGGTCTTGATCTACAGAAAAATCAGGCCTAAAACCTATTATTTTTGTTTGTAGAGAGCATATTTACCTGTCCTGTATAATTAAAAGATGCATATTAAAAATTATCTTTTCTTTGTTTAGTAAATAAAAAAGTATTCCCAATTTTTTGTAATGTTTGGCTGCAAAAATATTTACCAGTTTGTATCATTGAGTTTAATATAAAATAATTAATATAATAGCGTATACTCACACAGCAAGATTTTTTTTACATTATTTGACACTAATGTAACCCTTTGTAGGTTTGTACTAGTATTTGTAGAGGGTGGTCCGTTTTAAATAGTGTTAAAAATATACCCGAACCTAGTGTAAACAGTAGTGTAAAAAGTACCCTTCACAAATGGTAAAGTCTATACACTTCTAGTGTATCATTATTAATTTAGTGTAACTTTTCCTACATTGAGAACGATTTCTTTGTCGTTAATAAATATGCATTAATCTTACATTATTCTCTTAAATAGTAGTAAAAAAATATTTAACCTAAGAAAAAAATTAATTGAAAGAAATAGTGATTTAGTAAGAAATTTCATTCTTATGAAAAAACTTGAACAAAATCGATATCAATTGCACATTACCACTTGATTCGTAAAAATCAAGGGCACGTATGCATTGGGAAAGTGTTTTCATAAATAAATATTTATTTTGCAAGTAATAAATATTTGATTGTTACGTCTGCGCATAATAGGTTTGCCTTAAAAACTTATACCTGCAATATAAATATACTTATTCCTACAACTGTTAGCCGCGAAAACCACAATGCAACATTGTAAAAAACTTTAAAAGTCAATCAATAGCAAAAACTTGAATCACAAAATTAAGAATACATAGAAAAAGAATAAAATTTAATAACCAAGTAATAACAATAGTAAACGCATATAACTTAAACGTAAATGAAAGCTCGTGATCACAAGGCACATACACACGACTGACGCAAGAGATTATAGAGTGGTGACTATCTTGCCTACCAAGCGCCCAGAAGCAATATATTTAAAATTTCGAAATCTAACCCTAAAAGAATAGATTAACCTTGCGTACTCATCTTAGAATTCTTTTCACATTTTTTTTTGCTCATTAGTGTGGGCCTTCTGGAAACACTCTTGGTTTTTTGTACTCAATTCTCCCATTTTGATTGTTTCTTACTGTATTGTTATTTAATAATAACACTAATAATGTCTCTATTACTAATCAAATTCCGTAAAAGATCTACTTATATACGTTTAACGCAGCAAAATGATAGTAGATGACAAATAGCGGCCATTTTGAGATGAGATTATATTTCCCTCTCTGACACACGCTCTTTATGATTGGTGTAAAAGAACAGGATAACAACTGGTGCACCTCGTACTAAAATAATGAAATAGCGTTACAAGTGGCACTTCTTGTCTTACCTATTAGGTTAAATCCTTCGACATATCCTTGCGCCGTAACTTAAGCCGCGACCAAAGTTGTTGACCAAAGTTGGTCAACGCTTATATTTTTAGGTATTTTTGGGTACTTTGAGAAAATTCTAGTACAAACCAGTTTACACCCGACACCTCAGACTCCTTACTTTGCTCTACTGGTTCTTGCTGACCTGGATTCATGGCTAGTACCCTTGGCCTCTTTCGAAAGTCTTTGAATTCAATACTGGTTAAATCCGTGCCCTTTCAAAGATTTGTTATGGATGCCTTTGCTTTGAAGTAAGCTTTTGTGTGTATTTTCATCGTGAATTGCACGAAATTGATTCTCCCACTCGGACCATTCGTATACCGCAATCACGAATCGTTTTTGAATCAGATCCATCTGCTTTTGATGCATTGTTTCCTCCAGATTACGCTTGTCTATTACCGTCACCTGTAGTCTTGGCGCTGCCTCGCTGAAACTTTCATTGGGTTTCTTCGAGGTTTGCGGTGGGTGTTTTAGAGTCTTCGTTAGGTCTTTTTAACCCTCAATGCTCTCACTATTATACTTGGTGTTTTGGCTTACGTCTCCTACCTTAAGTTTATCTTTTATCGCTGCCTTTGCCGCCTCACTTCTGATACTTTCCGCTTAGATTGCGATATCTTTAACTCTAAGTAAAGGCCATTTAGCGGATTGTCTTACATCCCACTTGGTTTCTAACGAGGTTGATACTTGGGCTTGGGACAGGCACTAGCGGAGCTTTTATACATTATAAGTAGTACTTATTAAAAATATCTGGCCATAATGTTTAAGCAGTTCTTTAAATGAATTGATGATAAAGTTGTTAAAGTTTATCGAACTTATATCTCATAAAGAAATACTTTGGACTAAATAATTATAAAAAGAAATGATAAAATTCATCAAATAAAAAAAGATATTATAAGTACACAAGTGAGATTATTTATCAATTAATCAAACAATAAATTCAAAAGTGTACACGAAACATCGTACCACCAAGAATTGTTTGCTGCCTCTATCGAAGTATTTACAGACTTAATTATCTCTATTAATTATATATAAACAGTAACAACTTGACCGATAACTATATATATTAAACATAATTCAATTCATGAAACAATGTACTAGCTCACGTCCAATGTAATAATAATGTATTTGTATTAATTATTAACAAATAAATCATTTATTAACTTCATTTAAGTACAGAGGTCATGAAATATTGAATATCTACATATAGACATATGTAAATACTTGTTTAAAACAATGTAGCCGGTATTATAGTTGCGGATTTCCGATACTTACGTGTGTCCGAAAAGCACGGATTGTGAGTAATATCTGATTAAGGCTTAAACATGTGTTCGGCACCCAATAGCTGTGTATTTATTTACGGGTTTATTAACAATTCATTTCAGGTTTCTGCGTGATTTAAGTGTAAAACGAAAGTCATCGAAATTTCCATTATTGAAGCAGGATACGCCTGTCTGATACGTTTTGAAATAAGGGTTTCTGATGTAATGTATAACCCAGAGATTTGTTTTTAAGGCGCGTTTGTTAATCCAGCATTTGGAATATTCGATAGAAATTAGGTCTGCGTAGTAATTCATACGGGAACAAGTTAATTATTAATGAAGCTTGTTTCAGCATTTATTAATAATACTTTATGCATCGATTCGATATTATCTGAAAGATAAAATAAAGTAATGATGGTATTAGGAAATTGCTAATAGTACTTAGACTTGTAAAATTGCATTTCACCTTTTTGATTTAACGTTACATGTCTGAGAACTGTTAGCCGAATTACAAGAATTTCGGCATGTCCTTTCAGCAATAGTTCCGTGCAATAACGCTTCACCCCTCAAATAGTCATAAAAATGTAATTTTAAACTGTGCCACGTCTTTTACGTAATTTTGTCTTGCGATATACTAATATAATAATAGGTACCTCTACACGCCTATAGCTACGGTCGTAATAAATTGGGCATTATTTCGTACATTTCGGAAATAGCTGCTGTTGTACTATATTCATATAACAACCATTGATTTTCCGGCATGAAGGGGCTTTTATATTAGGAAACGGTGCCGTAATAATTTTATGGAAACGATATTTAAATGGGCCGACGTTATATTTATAGTAATCGTTCAACATGAACAGATTTAAAACCTTGTAACTGAGTATTCGATGGTATAAATTGTAAAAATTATTGGGATCTTGCTGTTCAAGTTTTGGTGTTTGGATAGTTTATTTTATATCCGGATGTCGGATTCACAAATTGTGAAAGTTTAAATTTATTTACGTAAGTTTAACTTAAAAATTTCATATATTATTTTCGAATACCGCTTAGAAGCAAGTAAATAATTGGTAAAACTTGAGTTTGTATATTCATCAGATTAAAGTAATTCATTCAATTTCCATTTTCCCGCAATTATGTAAGTAGGTTCAAGGGTAAGCGTCATAACACTTAATTGATAGAGTTAATGAAACATTTGTCATAATTTGTTTTTTTTTTGTGGTGTTCATGGCATAGGAAAATATTATATTCATGTGTAAGTAAATTTCTTCCTTTAAGCAGCAGTCATCAGAAGAAACTAAATGCTATCTGTAGTGATTAATATGTGTGTTATAAAAGTAATAGTACAGGAACACTACACACAGAAAAACAATGTGGTAAAACTAAACAAAGATTAGACAATGCGATTAGACAAGGAGGCGTTCTTTTTTTGACACTGGTTTGCCCTCTATAACACCCATATTAGAATAGATACAATAAACATATTATTATATTTGAGTAATTACTCAATTTTGTAAAAAATTGAAAAAAAAAAAAAAATTTTAATTTTTTAAAATCCTTAAACCTTTAATATTTCAATATACCTAGTTTGTTTTATTGGATTGCGTGCTGCAGAAAGACTATAAATATATTTCTAGAGACTTTGAATTCGGTGTGTACACTATTTTACTATGCAGCAACATGCAATTTCGGAAAATCGAAAAAGATACCAAGCTTCTTATTAAACAAATATATAAATTGCTGCAAACTTCTCCTAAACCCCTCACCACAAACTGCACTAAACTGGACGTACGTTTCAATAGCAAAGCTATCATCATCAGCAGAAACACTGAACTGAGTTCAGGGGGTTTAGGAGAAGTTTGCAGCATTTCCAGTACCACAGTTTGGAGTATTTTTGTCAAATATATAAATTTGTTAATATTACTTACAAGTTCCGATGTAGCTTTGAATGTTATCCATATAAAATATTCTAGTTCTTGTTAGAAAGAAATATGTCTGGACTATATGACGTCTTCCATTCTTTATTCTTCATGTTTTAACGGAAGTGATTAATAAAAAACACATTTTTATTTAGTAACTTGGGATGCTATGTACACTATCACCGCAAACTCAATAGTATGATTTAATGTGCTTATAAAGTATCTTCTTAAACGAACTTGTTGAATTTAAAGTCTCTAATTGTATGAAGTAATGAATTGTAAGACTGCAATGTATTAACATATACGTTCCATTATGTCTGACTAATTACGGAAGAAATGAAAAAGTGTAAATTAATGAAAAAAAGCGTTTTAGTTTTTACTGTGTTTACGTATTAGAAACCAATCAAAATAGAGCTAATTCTCGCCTTTTATGAGGCTATATAATTACTGGATTTACACTGACTAATAATATTTTAACATTCAAAGCGAAACCATGAATTTGATTTAACTCCGAAACATGCTAATTATAATAGCCTCATTCATTTCGCTTAACGATTTTCCAGTAATTTACTGCTAATTCTTATTTTAAGTATTGCCTGTAATTGTGTTATATCTGTTGTTTGTTTCGAATTATTTTCTCGGCCAATACGTTCGCAAATTTCCTATTCGATTCCAGTTCTAGTGTTAACTTTATAATTGTTTCATCCTGTTATATATGTTAAGGTAAAGTTCTTAATTAACTACTACTTCTGGTATTGTATCTAATTTCTTTATTTCTTCTACATTTGTATATTCCATTGTGATTACTTTATCGCAGCAGTTAATTTTTACCAATGATTCTTTCTAAAAGCTGGCAAATTGTAATACATATGTACTTAGGATGAAAATGCTGTTCACATTTGTAACACGATATTTTTTTGTTTTTCTAAACACATATGTCTGGTATTCCAGGTTGATAAGAGTAAGATAATTTTGAGTTGTATGTATATATATATATATATAACAAAGGACATCTTTAGATATAAATTATTTGCGAAAAAAATATTTTTGTTAACACACATTTGATTAAAATTACTAAATTTTTACCTAGTTGATTTAAATCAAATCAAAAGTAATTCTTGTATTTAGTCAATCAGATAATTAGGTGCAATATTATTTTTGAAAACAAACATAACCTTTGTTAATTCGATTAAAAAAGAAGCTAAAAATATATGGATATAGTATTTTATTTCGAAAGGCATATTTTGTTAAAATAACTAAACTAAAACTAAAACATTAATTATCCTAAGTAACTTACGTACTTATGTAAATTATTTGTATTCGGAAATACATTATGGATATTTTTACATTGGTTTGTCACTATGTGAATGAATAATTGTGGTTGATATAGTGAAATCGTTTTTTTTTAATGATTTATCTATGTTGGTGCTTTTATCCTTCGTTAATAATTAATTACTTGTTTCTAGTTCTTGAAAAAGTTGAATAAAAGTTTTTCACATTTGTAAGATGGAGTATTATTAATAGTAGTAGATAATTTGTCAAGTTGCCAACAGAGAAATCGAATTAAGATAATAACTATTACAAACAGGTGTACCACATACATGCATACATATAAACATCAACAGAGATAAGAAATCTTAAACTATACTTAGTAATAATAATACTAAAACACATATCCACAAATTTACCATATTTAAATAAGTTATTGGGTATTTTTAGCTTACTTTTTTATAATGTGAAATCTTATATTAGAAGTTCAAGAAGAAGTTTCTTTCTTTTGATGACAGGTTTGAAATGTTGGCAGATGTACCATATATTTGATTATTTTTTCCATAAATTTAAAATGTTTGTTTAAAATTTGTGGAAAGCTTAATATAAAGGATAGTTTTTGAGTATAAATTCAAGCATGTCACTTGATAACTAACACATGAAATACAAATAAACTTCTGTCTCACAACAGTTATAATGTGTTCACATTATATACATTTCATTAGCTACGCTACACTAACATTATCAGGTGTACAAGTATATTGCCAGAATAACAAATATGTAGTACTTATATATGATAAGTATATCCTAGGTTACAAAATCAAGCTTCAGGACTATTATCTTCAATAAATTTTAAATATTTATAAGTGTTAAGTAAGGGTGTTAAATGTGTAGTAAGTAAGCTATTATTATGTTTTGTCATATAAATAGCTTCCCACATACTAAGATTCTCACAATTTGCAAACTTAATTAGGTACATCTAAATCATTAATTGAAAAAGTGTGTGCTGTATTAACAAAATGATATGCTAAAGCGGATTTATCAGCATTATGATTCTTAACATGATATAAATATTCTTTAAAATCTAATCTCCGCATTCCTCTTTGACTATGTATTCTTTATTACAAACACTGCATTTGATCTTATAAAACTCAAAATATTTTTTAAAATCAATAACTTCAATATTACATTTTAATTTGTTTCTTAAAGAATTAGAATTTTTGTCACTTGAATTGAACTTGCAAACTTCTAATATGATGTTCGAAAGTAATGTTCGCAATAACATGGTTTAATTCTGAAAAAGAAATCTTTCAAACTTCAAAAGTTCTAAATTAAGAGTATGATTTTCCAACATTTCATGCGGTAAAAGTTAGAAAAAAGTTGCAACCTTCTTTCAATTCGATGGTGATATTGGATCAGTTTTCCTTGATATCTTGTTCTACATCAATAACCAATTTATCAAAGTAACAGAGTAATAATAGTAGCGATACCATTTGTGATAGGATACCTCAAACCTGTAGTTTTTTCTTTCTGCTAATTGCTTATAAATATTCTTTAAGTACGTATACACTCGTTTCTTTTTATACGAATAGATTATACATGTTTATGGATCTATATTCAACTATTTATAAATTATAGAATCGTTTACCGTCTACGCTATTGGCTAACGATCGTATAAATATTATGAGCGTTAAAAAAAAAACGAAAACTAGTGAAACCTCCCATTTAATACGCCCGCGGAATGCGTTTAAAACGAACATGCCCATATCCACTGAGCTGTTGCATAATGATATTCCACCTATTTATCACGTTTTCACTCACACATGCATAGAACTACTAGACACACATGCGACGAAAGTAAATAAAGCCGGGCTCAAAATTCGGGCGAATTTCCTGGGTCCTTCCCTCGCAATTCCACATCCAAGTCCGCGCTAATGAATAAAGAAAAATTCGCGCGCATATACAATAGATAACACAAAGAAACCGTGGTAGAGGAACGAAGAAGGAGGGAAAATAGCGTACAGAAACAGAAGACGGAGAAGAAGTAGCACTGAAATTGTTGCAAATCCACTCTAAACTTATTTCGCGAGCGTTCAACCGCGCTTTTACCCCCACCAATCATCCTATCCCCACCAGTTCAGGTGTTTTCAGGGTAGTGGTGGAACGACATCCCCCTCTACAGCCCGCCCCTCATTGGCTGTCAACTTATGAACAACACAGTTCAAGCTCTAACATCGTGCTGTTATGTTGTCCGCGGAGACTTATAACACGTTTCAATCTATTTATTATTATTGCCATTATAATAATAATTATTATTATTAATATTCGTCGTTTATGTTTTGTTCTTTTTCATTTTGGGAACGACAGTTGCTGATATTGCTTCATCCTGTTCCAACATTAACATCACCGGCGTACAGAAATCAGCGTTTATTGTTGAGTTTTGTTTTTTAAGTTATCCGGCATCCACACACACGCACACATTAAGACATAAACAGCTTTCATCACGGTTCTAACGCGTAGATCCACCAAATAAACCGACACCGCAAAGAAGAGCTGCTACAACTTCGTCGCCGCGATATAAAAAAAAAAGAAATAAACAAGCGAGGAATTAAAATCACAGTGTGCTGTGCTTTGTTAGTTTTTCGTTGTGTTGTTGTGTTTTTTGATGTGTTGCAATTGTTTTTGTCCGACTGTTTCAACCATCACCTACCACCATATTCTACTGCTACCTGTTTCGTCTCGATCCCCGATATTTGTGGATACATAAATAGGAATGATAGCAGGTATGGATTCTGCATGTGAATTATATGCAAATAAGCGTGTCTATCCTTCACCTTTTTTGCCTATTGTGACTGGTGTTATATCGGAATAGGGTTACCCGTAATAATAAAAAAAGTTATCCATCGCGCACACGACAGATTGCGCGCGTGTCCCAAACAATAATACAATTTGTATTTGCATATGAAAGTTATAAATATAATATGGGTTAAGCAAGACCGAGATGTGAGATTCTATTAGGATACCGTAAAATATATATGGGGATGTAGGCTAATGGGAATAGTATTATACAAAACATCATCTAGTAAGAGAATAATCAAGAACTAATGGTCTTTATCAAATAAACAAATGAATTTAGTGTAATATCAAACAAGCGTAATTCCGCCACCACCAAAACTTTCTAAGACTCTTGTATGGTCTATTGAATGAAAGATTATTGGATTAAATCATGTAATACATGCGAATATGTATTATTGTGATCAAAGTTTTATCAGCTTGCCTAATATTAGAGATATTTAAGGGTGCTTATTATTTATTACTTACTTTAATTGTATTGCTTCTGCTAGTAGCTAAACGATTTCACAAAGTATTCCATAGAGAAACTCGTAATTGTTAAAAAGCTTACTAGAGTTATTTTAGAGTTCTGTATGAATTTAAAATTTTAAATATATTCATACTTTCTGATCAAAAGTTTATTTCTATAAATTAGAAGCTTTCATATATATTGGAGCATTTTGTTACTGGCGTGGGCTATTAAGTTTGACTTAGATTAGTGAATTGTATTGTAATTATCAGAATGTTGCAAACATTATAGTAATCATAAGATTTTAAGTGCGCATTCGAATTGGTTATACTAAGTCAATATAGAACATTAGATATACCTATCTGCTTCAAACCGAAATCTTACATGTATTAAGTGAGAATTTCAAAATCAAAATTTTATAAATTAAGAATACTAATATTGGGGTATTTGCTTATAATCAAAATCCTATTTATACTCCCAAACTTAGAATCACGATCGTAATTCAGTTGAATCTTGTCTGCATTCTTAGGTAAAGGACTCGGATTGGTTCATTCAATTAGTAAATTTAAACTTTATTCCTGTTAAACTCCATTCTCATTGAAATTTAAATATTTATACTAAATATTAATAAATGAATTTAAACATGAATACTCACACGAATATTCTATGAAATGATTGTGGGGTGAAACAACTTTCTGGTAGAAGATTTAGAAAATAAGAATTAGTTCAATAAAATAGTTCTATAATGGGATAAAAACTCGTCATAAAAGAATGAGGCATATTTTACTTATAATTTCAGTTCCTTATATACAACTGCTAAAAGTCAAAATCAAAATGCTAAAAAAAACAAAAAAGATAGGAATTTCACTAAAACTTGAAAATGCTATAATTAATTATTCTAAAAAATAAAATAAAAACAGCCTTATTCTGTTTCCATTAACTTCTTCTTACTCAATTAATAATTTGTCAACCATAGAAAATCGTAAAAATTGCTTTCGTTTTTACCCTTTAAATTACAACGCTTTGCAATTGTTTGAAGCAAAAAATCTTAAATTTTAATTCCTAAAAGATAACGTGCCCAACGTATTTATTAATTTATTTTTTCCTTTAAAAAGAAACTAGCCGCGAGCAAGCCAACATTCGCACCCGGCGAAACCTATATTTTGCCATTCCTCGTTTGGAAACCACATTTTATTGAATTTCGTCGTTTTTACGCATTTAGGAAGAAAGTCGAGATTATCGACACTATTACTATAATTATCGCTATTATTATTATTATTGTTACGCGCGTTGCTATGTGTTATGCATGCAGCGAAATTTAGATCAACGTAATATAGCTTGAAGAAAAATAACAATCGCTAGATAGAAGCAGTAAAAAGTGCTGGTAGAAATTGGAGACAATGTCGGGGAAAGAAAAGTTATTAAAACGCATGACTTAACTAATTGACACCGTCAAAGCACGCCTTGATATTTTGTGTTGCACATTTACATTTTCTCACTTCGCTGAACACGCGGTCTGCAAGTCCACGTGTTTGACGACGAGAATGAGCGCGATGCTCTGAAAAATCCAAAGTTAAAACCAGAAGTATTCTTAATTTACTTTTTGTCTGCATCATCAGACTTTACCGCAAATAATTAACAACTAATAAGGTTTCACTGTTAAAATTAATGTGAACGTTCTTTTTTAATTCTTCAAAAATATGGTTTTCGAAATACACATGATAAAGCATGCCTAATAGTCTATAGAAAAGTTTAGAAGTAAGAATAAATCAACTCTTCATAATCGCAGATGTATGTAACTTCTGTAATCAGTAGAATAAATGTATAAAGAGACACAACCGCACATAAATATTAATTCATGTAATCACAGTTTCAGTATAAATGTAATAGTATTTCTGTAATCAGAGTTAATATTATATCTACTTCAGTATCATTCCTACAAAAAGTACACATTATTTTCACTATTTGTTTTTCCTGCTTATATGTGCCTATTATTGTGTAATTGTCTGCAATTAATCCCTACATATACTTTATTCATTTAGTCACTTCTTGTCTTATAAAAGTTGTGGAGTTTTGAATTTGTAAATAGTAGTTTCAATATAGCTAACAGTGTTTAATGTATGTTACACATTTAATTACATAAATTAATAAGATTAGGTAAGAATTCTTTGATATTATTTTTTATCTTTGTAAGATTTCGGTGTTTTCGGAGTTAAGAAAATAGGCCTATAATTGTTTCAAGTAACATAGTACACATATAGAAAATTCACAAATACCCTATAAAAACATTCATGCAAATAAGAAAAGTAGATGCATTCAAATGCTGATAAAAAAAGAGTTTCTTTAGCCTTTTTTTTGTATGCAGGAAATACAATGTAATAAATGGTTTTTACAAGGAAATATTCATTCAAATCAGAAGCTATATTCAATGAAATTGCCCAAATTCAAGGTTTCTCCTTCATCATTTTGTACATCAAAACGAAAAGTACATATTAGAATGTAAATGTATATATAATTATAATGACATAATTATCAATTTCTAATTAATACCTGAACTGTTTGAATGTAATGTATACAGTTGTTGTAGAACATTAATATAAAATAAAAATGATTAAGTATCACTTAAAATTGTAATTTTACCCATCACTAAATATGTAAATATCTCTATTTTGTGTTACTTAAAAAAATAATTAAAACACCGCGCAAGGTGATGTACACAATAAAAACTACGGAATCACTCCGTCCGTAGTCTAGAATAATTACAATATCATCTAGATGTATGTTTTCGTGTATTGTCGAAAAGTGCACCTGATTATGCCTGCTTGAATTAGCTATTTAAATATCCATGGTACCGCTTTTCGGAACAATAAGCCTGTTGGTAAAGTCAGAGAAAGAGTGAGACTCAAGAGAAATCAATAATGAAGCTAACTATTAGAGTGAATGGCTGTATTAATGTTTAAAAGAGAAACTGAAAATGCATCTGTGTCGATTAACGATCGTAGTCCACTAGTAACACTTTATCGACTAATGAGAATCTTGTGTAGGTGCATCAGTTTCGTTCATCGTTTGTCGTAAAAATACTCTTTTTTGATAATTATGTATTATACCAATATTCTGATATTCATTCTAATATTGGTGGTAAGAAATTAATATGTATATCTATGCTAAATGAACGGATTTTAGAAGTTTTAAATTTAAAAGATGAGTTTCTAAATGATATGATTACATACGCATAAATAATTTGTAGAAATTTAAAAAAAAAAACTTCTCAAATATAAAATAGATTGCTTCCTAAATTTTTAAAGTTCTATTAGTAAAAAGTTGAAAAATATTTCGAATAACAAATATTTAATATCAGCCTGCCATTCAGTGAAGTAAAGCACATTTCCATTTACGGTGAGGTATCACAATTTTTGCAAGAAATTAGTGACGGTAAACTTGGCCACAAAAATCTTAGATGTTTTAATTTTTCGGCGTTAATTATAGTTATGCAGGGTAGACATTTGGTGACATAAGAGCATGTACGAAATGGTTCTCACTATGAATAAGAAGTAAAAAATACATTAAACTAAATTCAGAAATTTTCAGCAGAAAACGGTTTCGAAAAGCTATGAAAAAACTTTAAGAAAATTAATCTAGTGTTATAAATCAGCTTACAAAGGCATGGGGTGCGTTATTGCAGATTGAAACTGAAAATTACAATTCGCAGCAGTTTGAAGCAATTAACAGAAGCCTTTAAAAAGCTTTATGCAAATGAGATAGTTCTATATTCATGCAGAAATTATTTTAGTATATTGAAATCTATACACTCCAAATAATTTAATACAGGGAGAAAATACATTCACGCTTACCACTTCATCAACATTATTATTCAGATATTCATTATACGGAATACGATCATATTGTTCGAATTTATTGCTTTAAAATTGGAGATATATATATTATATATATATATAATATATTATATATATATATATATATATATATATATTGTTTTTCATATTACTCAAGAGCTTGCTGAAGAATTTAATGCTATTACATATACCCATTCTCATAATAATCATTCCTTTGTATGGTAGAAGTATCTATTTATACGCTTTTTCTTCTTTTTTTTTAAAAAATAAACATTGGTATATGCAGTCGATAGCTTGTTTTATCCAAAATTTTAATCTCAGAGGCTCAGCAAATTGAAGTCTCAGAACTAACCGCAGCAGACAGCACATTTTCTGCTTTATCAAACATGTTGCTATTTTAAAAAGTAAAGACTTTAAAACGAGATTTTTTAAGGTAATAAATTAAATTCCAACGTTATCTACTTAGAAATAGAAATAGAAGAACAGCTGATATTCAATCACTAAATATTGACGCAGACACAAAAAACTTATTTTTGGATTAATCTGATAGTATTATCATGATGATAAAAATTTTGATGTAGTCTCACTTGTAGAACTATAGCCTTAAATTTTGCATGATCCTTGCAATTTTACAAGCAGTTTGAAACATTATATTTGTGGTGTAGCGGTCGTATTTTGTTTATTATATTTATCCTTTATAGTTTGAATTCAAATGGAATTTTAGGCAGTTAGGCACAACACCCATATTAATAGAAAGATGATCTTCATTCAAATTTATTTTTTATGCGTTTATAAAAGTCAATTATTTACCAGTATTTACCTGAGAGCGCAATTACAAAATCATACAAAGGTACCGTGGATATTTCAAATTTCTGAATGCCAATACCAAACTATCAATTGCTTACCAGTATCAATCACCAACACCAGATTTTTCCTTCTAGTAGCTAATGCTATCAAAATTTTACACGTCATAATAACCTGCATCTGTAGGTGATAGTATGCGTTTTAAGTTTTCTTATTCTCTTCAGTAAAAGGGCAAGCTCTAAAAGAAAACGAACTATAAAGATAGTACAAAATTTAATATAATTGGCTCTCTAAAAACTGTATTACAGTGTCATGTATTTCTATTAAACAGTCATCATTAACAAGCTAGTTATATTTCTAATACATAAAAGAAGTAAGGATTAAAATACATACTAGAATATGTATACATGTTTGCATGTATGTTTGCCGGTTGAGCTAAAGTCTAGATGATATTACAAGGCTGTGGTGTTGTATTGCAAATTGGTATACCTATTATGGCATACGCATGGTTGTCCTAATGGTTGTCCTACATCGCCATGAATGAATATTTACTTCAGTATGGGAAAATGCATCAAAATATCTTCTGGGCAGGCTATCCATGTGCATGCATGATTGACAAGTAATTTTGCTTGCCCCATCTCGCTTCATTTGTAAAATTTGAACATAGTTCATTTCACAAAATATAGGAATATATTGAAGCATGTAGGTGACAAAATAGCAATTAATACTTACAATCGTGATCGTGTGAAATTTGTTTAATCCTAGGTAGTGCACACATAAACTCTCCAAATTTAGTGAAGTGTATAGTTAAAAATCTAATAAATGAAACTTCATTTATTTAAATTTATCAAAAAAAAAAAAATTCTATTGTGCTAAGCATGTATTTTTATTGTACTTATGGCGCAATTATTATTTGATTATATGATTAATGGAGTTTCTCTTATCCGTGAGAGCGTTGTGAGGGAATTGGGAATTTGTCTTGATACTTTCCTTACCTTTTTACGCATCGAGAGAAGATCGTACTGTCAGCTATGAAGATGTTAGGATTTTTAATTAGAAGCTCTTCTTCGTTTCGTCCTGATACAATTAAACTACTTTACTACTCATTTGTCAGATCTAAGTTGGAATATGGGTCTTTGATTTGGAATCCATTCTACTTTTCACATAAAGAAGCACTGGAGAAAGTTCAATGAAAGCTTCTAAAATATTTACACTTTAAACAAGAAAGCTCTTACCGTGAGATTAGTTATGACTACCACCTTCTACTTCAGCAATTCGATGTTGAGTCGTTGGAAGTTAGACGACAATTACAGTCAATTAAGTTTGTCTATAATCTAGTAAATAACAATATTGATGCTCCTTACCTTTTATCTCGCCTACAATTCTTTGTTCCTCGTGGCTCCACAAGATACACAAGCACGTTCTATGCACCATATGCACTTTAACTTAATATCATCGCTTTATGACATACATTTTACACCTCTGCAGCAAATATTGTCAATAGCAAATAAGCAGTTGTTATAATTCGTTAATCCTTCTTTTATATATGTATATATGTTTTTTTTTATGTTAGTGTTTAAACTGAGCCTAATTATTCTTTATATTTTCATTTTTGTGTTTTTTTTGTACAACTATATTTTTTTATCTTTTTTTTGGAGCAATTTATCTGTTGGGCAAATATATTATTATTATTAATTAATATTTTTGTTATTCTCATGTATTCGAAATTTGTTCAGTATCAGAAACAAAGCAGACCAATAGTATAATATGAATGAAATATCATGGAATATTTCCCGTACAGTTTGAACATAGACGTTGTCCTCTAGCTCTAGAAATATGAACTTATTTGCAATAATTTGGAAACAGTATAATTTAGAAATATTTCGAAAAAAAGAAATCCATATTTCTAAATATATTATCTGGACACCAAATGAAATAAACATTAGATAATAGAAGGTGGTAATTATCGTAAAATTCGAAAATTTCTTTTCTGCTTCTTTGCCTTTTTACAATCCTCATTAAACTGTCGTTGTAAATGCAAGCAGCCCTAAAAAGCATTTCAGTATCTACAGCAAATAACAATTGTCTTAATTATTGGGGCTTTTTTAATCTTATTTTTATCACAGGTGTAAAAGCTGCAGTATTTATGAAATAAGCCATATAAATATTAATTGGTGCAGATGGAGTATGATCTCCCATATTTTCAATCTCCTCTAAATCAAATTGCTGTCACGTAAGGATATCACCAAAAGCAAAATGAAATGCAAAGTCCATTGATGGATTTTGGTAAACTATATTCAAAACTAGAGTTTCTTCTTGTATGGTACAGTTATTATTAGATATATCCTGTCTAATTCACTATTCGTTAGAGTCTTTTCTAAAACAGTGATTGCTGTACAATATGATACCAGTAACAAAATCTAGAGTGGTTTCCCAGGTCCTGCTGTCAGAGTAAGATTTTCCCATGGTTTTTCTTTACTCCTTGGCGAGTGCTAGAAGATAGCTAAAGTCGTCCCGTGGGTGCAAACATAACAACGACTGACAGCTGACCGATTTATTATATTTTTGTTATTATTAATAATAATCATAGGGAAATAATTTAGTAACATTTTAATTGTTATGGAATCCATATAGGCAGCCTCTTGTAGTACCTTTTGGTGAAGCACGGGGTTTAGGATGAATTGTAATTAGCTTTTCATGCAATATAGTGTAATTGTTAAAACTATTTACCTTTGAATTAATATGTTTCGCAATTTGCCTCTTTGACGGTGAATAACCTTCATCCACAAAGCATTTCGATCTCAGTATCTTGTATGATGTTAAGTGTAACCAAATTTGAAATACGCATTATATTTGATCTGCGCAACTGCTGCAATCTAATACAAATGATAGCAGCACAGACTTTAATTAGTGCTTTTAGAATTATTAAAGACAAAAAGGCAAAACAAAATCATCCATAATGCTTTCAATCATCCTTCGATACCAAAATCCTCGATGTTAAGCAATTAAAATAGTTTTGTCGTTTCGCTGGTTGCCAGAGCATATGTTACTTTCTCCATAGTAGGGTAAGATTTTTAAACCAGTTTTGGTATCTAGTTATAAGTACTTTTGCAAACTTTGTCACCCACCAGGAATCCTAGGATTTATTTCTTTTTCTTTTTTAAATCCGTAGTAATAACTCCTTTGAAGACATTAGTGCCTATCACATACGTTTAGTTGGAGATGTGATAAGTCGTTAGACCAGTATTCCCTGTAACATTCGCAAACGGAAGATCTCCAACGAAACAATCGTCATCAAACCCAGAATGGGTATAGCGATAAACTAACACAACTAGATATTTAATAATGCATGAGACGGAGCGATGCATTCACAGAATTCACGGATTAAGTATTAAATTATCGTTTAGATCTTAAGTCCTAAAGTTATCACGTCCCGGGGTATAATCCTTTTAGTTTTGTACAAAGCCTTGCTCACCAGGAACGGAGAGAGGAGAAAAAAAAAGACAAAAAAGGAAGAAAAATAAGTATAGGTATATCATTCCGCAAATAGCGAAAGCGAGCTGCCGAGGAAAAAGTTATTTGTCGCACCGCATCGGCACAAACAGCCAGCGTCCAACGGCAGTCGCTCGAGGAGCGGGCGAAACATCCGAGGGCTACTTATCGCGAGATGTGTGTTGTGTGCGCGCCCAGCCGGCTTGCCTCCGCTTTGGTGTGAAGTGCAGACGGAGCGAGTGTTGAACGGGTACGTCTACCCGATACAAATGGCACGTCAGACTTGCAGCACCCTCATCCTCCGCGGACAACCAGTCCAGCTAGATTCCGATACGATAATTATAAAATTTGGTATCGCCGTTTCGGAACACTCGGGCCGTGGTGAAAGAAGGTGCAGTATGCATACCTACGTGGAATGATGCGTCCTTCTCTTTTTGTCCGTGTGGAAACACGTGTATATCCCGGCGAAATTAATATCCCCTGGATCCGGACTCATTTGTTAATACACCCAAAAATGTATGACCAATCGCATAGTAGAACCAAATGCCCATAAAGTTACCAGAAAATTCTAAAATTATATTTCTGTACACGTCTGAAGGTGAGAAACACTCAAAAAATATTGACGATATTTATTACCTGAAGATGGTTTAGTTTTGGACCGAAACATATAGCAAATAAATCATACATTAAATTTTGGAAAGAATTTGTAATTAACTCAAAAAATAGTAAAAAAAATCTAAAGTTAAGATTAAGGCCTAAGCGCTGCTCTTTATGGTAGAACTGATAAAAATGTGTAGTGCAAAAAGCACATGAAAACACTAATTTAAGATGGAATATTCATTCATATACATTTCCAGTTGGAACAATTTTGTATGAAGGGAATTTTTCTAGCTGCTGGGCTATATAACTGTGCTTTTTCTCTCTGCTAAGGCGTCTTCTCCAGGAAAATATTGTATTTTGACTAATTTTTTATTTGTAATTTGTAAATTTTCCTATATTGCTGAATTATGGTGAATCATCTTTATTCACCATAATTCAATGCTGGATGTTAAGTATCCAAGATCTTTAGTTTTTCGACGTTTTATTCATCTTCAACTTATTTAAAAAAAAAAACTATTGGATGTCCTTGATGGCTCTTCGTTTAGTGATTAATCCAAATACATATATTTGGATTAGCCATCCTCGATTATCTACTACGACTACTACTATTTTTTTACAAAAATAAAAATCTTGCACTAAACACAACTATACTATATATAACTATAATTCTCATATTTTTAAATTAATTAATGTATTTTTATTTTATTTTAAAAAAAATCTTAACCTTTTCGTAGTTAGATAACTTTAAACTGAAATATCTCCAAACTTTGTAAATGTTACTTACACCCTTTTTATTCTAACCCCTTCAAATATGCATGCCTTCAATGGCCTTGGCCCAGCAAGCTAGGAAATGGCGTTTAAGACGGACTAATTAATTGTCACATCTTTTTTGGCATACATTACTTGCTTTTGCAATTGTTCTATAGGAATGTAAAGTTATTGCGAATATAAAACTCTTAGGAAGAATAAAAAGTAGGAAGGAGCTAAATGGTCTTCATATGTTTCGAAATGAAATAAATAGAAATCAAATAAATATGCAATATCGCATAATTCATCTTCTAATTTTTGTAAAATGTGCAGTTATATAAGTTAAAGCTACATTTAGCGTATGTGGAAGTATTTTTTTAACTAAATAAATTTGAATTTGCTTGGTAAGTATTTACAAAAAAAAAAGAAATTGTTTATTTAGTCATCCATATTCTTACTGTCGTAACAAGGGAAATATTTCTTTGAAAGAAAGGAAGCTTTTCATCACTCTTGCCTTTAAATACCTACATAGAGAAAAACAATATTTGTTAAAAAAACAAAATATATTTTGTTACCGTATTTATTTAAAGGAAACAACAACTTGGTTAGCATAATATATTCGGTTATTTGGTCATAGAAAATATTTTGCCAGCAGAAATTACTTGAATGTTTTTTAAAGGTCAAATCCAACAAAGTATTAAGATATAGAAATGTTTAAAATAGAAATACTGGTCCACTTTCTCACAAAATTCTTTAATGAAAACAATTTTCCATTTTTTACCTTCCTAATTATATTACTCACAAATTATGTTAGAATATAATGTAACTAATTATAACTATTTTGACTTAAAAAAGTACAGCTATCGTTTGCAATTAAGCAATTAATTATTAACGCCAAATTAGTATTCTTCTTATTTAAGCAGAAAAATTATTTCAAATAACATTGTCAAATTGATTTTTAGTAAACTTAATAAGAAATAACGCAAGACGATTTACATAAATATGTATTTGTATATGTAAGGATGATAAACTTAAATTTGTGACGTGTGTAATATTTATGGGTACATACAAGTGATATTTGCATGTACGCCAATCAAATAACGAACTCGGTTTTGTCTTCTACTCTGCAAATCGAAATTGTTTGACCCAACAAAGCCAAATCTGTAAAACGCGTCGGTATTAACCAATTGTTATTCAGTATGGTTCTATCATAATTTGTGATATTAAATATAATTTACTTATATGCTTACGACTATTTATTTCATACAAAGTTAAAACAGTTACAGAAAAACTAAGAGTAGTTTTATGTCAAAATGGTATTATTTAAATCACCACCACTTTCAAGTAATCAATCGGAAATAGCAAAGCTCTCTACCAGTGTAGCGGCAAATGCATTGAATGTATTGCATGAGTACAGACGTTGGCGTAAAGATGGCTTTTCTATTTCACTTCAGCTACAACGTATATTTATACAACTTTAACATACGGCATATACGACCATAAGTTATTTATTTATCTACAGTCGCCGACATTATTTAGCACCTCGAATGAAATGCTCGACGCTTGGATGGTGCTAAATATTACTATCGGTGACTACCACTTAAATGGCTTATAAGAACTGCGATCATTAAAACGGCGACTCGCATTGCGCCTACGACTCAACTCCAATAGAGGAACAATTGGCAGAAGCCTACAGTAAAATTTACCGAAATATAGTTTTAGCAAATAATTACATATGCATATATAATGATTTATTTAATTCAAAAAGATAGTAATATACAACAGCTATGAAAATAACTTGCTTTAACAGAGTATTGAGTCTAGAAAATATTTGGTGCTGCCAAAGTTCATGACAAGTTATTTGAGAGAAATAAATATTTGTTTGTCCTTATATAAACAAGCCGCTTGCCAAGGGTCAACGAATATTGCATTAATTTAATAATTTCTTTTTCTTTGTGCGTATCTCACGCGTAACATTTATGTAAAGTTAATTGCCCCTATACATTTTTCAAATTGCATAACAGAAAATTATACCAAAAGGCGGTTAAATATGACCACATTTTTTTTTTTTATAAAATCACTAATTCGTGTTGTTACGCAAAATAAAAGCACCTCTTTTAAATTTTGTCAATAAATAAATCGGGGTTAATAAGATTTTTTATACGTCTGGAGATATTGCCCTATTATTTTTGTTCTTTGAAAATATTAGTACCTATTCTTTCATTTGTCTTAAAAGATACTTCTTTCCGAAATTAGAAATTCTTGCATTTCTTAAGAATAAGAATATATTTTTAAATCTATTCATTTCGACACCTAGGCTCTTAAAAATCGTAAGCTGTTAATAAAAATAGCTCTGAAAACGTATTTTTAAAGAAGGCAATAAGGGTTTTGACGCTATTAACAGTTCTATTAAAAATAAATTAAACTATTAATGTATTTTTTTTTGGGAAAAAAATATTACAAACCTTACTGCGTAAATTGAGACTGGGAAAACAACGCCCATTTAATAATAAAATCGTAGTTTAGGCAAGTTAAAAAAGAATTAATCAGTTTTCCGATCGAAAAACAGTAATTTATTACCATTAAAAATTATTAAATTAAATTAGAATAAAAGATTATTTAATTTTTAATGAATAAAATCTCTATAAATATGGCATGCATGCATTATTTGGAACACAGCCCGTGTAACGTCTCATTTTGTAGTACGGAAATTCGATTTACCCAAAGCTCTATCAAAACACATATGGGCAATAAACCTTGATATCGTCGGAAGTTCACTCGTAAAATTCAACATCTAACTTTACTACCCTTTAAAATATACCTAGTAACATATTGCATTTTTGGTTGCACAGAAGTTGCATTTGAAGTTTTTTGATACGATCTTCTATATTACTTAAATATTTCTGTTAAATTATTTGTATATACATGTATTATGTACAACACAATAAAAAATATGCGCCTCTACTATATACATAAACATATTTATAGTTCCTATATCGCCTGCAGGAGTTTCCATTCTCAAGATTGTAAATCATTTCTCACTAATAAAAATCGTTAATCATTTCCATTAGGAATAATGTCAGCTGGTAAATAATTTAGATTCGAATAAGAGATAATAAAAACAGTGACAGATGAAACAATATAAAATTGTTAATTGAAAATATATTTATATTCTGGGCGTAAATATGCATACTAGAGAACTTGTTTAATTTTACTTTGTCACTATAATCTGTAAAATATGTAAATGTTGCTAATGTTAGTAGAGAGATATTATTAAAAGCAAGAATAATAATAAAAAAAAACTATTTTTCTTAATGTTCTTCTATACGGTGTAGGAATAGTGAATGTCTGAACTGGATGGCAGATTTCTTACTTTGTTTTTCACTTCGGGATATCAACAACATTAAGTTGCCATTAATTCTGGATCTATTGAAAATGTTTTCTTATCTGGACACCGCTCGCATTATAATAAACTTCAACCCGCATCACGAAAAGAAATTAACCAATTCATACAAGACTAATTAGCGAGAACAGGTCATTCACAAAGTGAAACACACCGAACGGACTTGTCTTTTTCTCTCTTCCAACCGTACTCGCACGATATATAGAATACAGACGCATTAGCATCTTTACTGCGTCATTCCGGAGAAAATTTTCTTGAGCGACACACGAAGAGTCCCGCATTCAAATGTGCTTCGGGAGATAAGGAACACATAAAATTCGCACCATTAAGGCAATAAAAATCAGGTCCATCATCGGGAAAGGGGGTCTCTTATCTAAATTACGCTGGCCTTTAAACCGATACACAAACACGGAGAGGTCCGGAACGGCCGAAGGCTGTTTTATACGGGGAATACACGGCGATGGTGTAGGAGAGAGAAACGTGAACCTTTTCTTATCTGGAGACCGGGAATTTAAAACTAATTGTCCACTAAATGAAACAAATTGATAATTTCTTTAAATCGTTTTGGCAATTTATATCTCCTGGTATCTTTTGCGTATATATATAAAACCCGAAAGGAAAGGTATGTGGAGAGCTGCATAAAATTCAATCTGAGTAAATAAATTAATTACAGCTGGAATTAGAATGTACACTCAGAAAAATACATGCATTGAATCAACCAAAAAGTGGTTAATTCAACAACATTTTTCGTTTAAATACGGAGAAGAGGCTTTTTTGTTTAAACGAAATAAAGATTAATGTTAAGTTATTTTTATTGGTTAAAAAAGTAAAATTTGATTACCGATTTGTGTTAATACAATGCTGTCCACTCAATTCATGAAATGTATTGTTCCAACAGTTAAATTGATTCTATGTTACACCATAGATGTGTTGACAATATAAAATATTGTATTTGATGCAAATCAAGCAAAAATTTTAAAATTAATAAAATAATTGTTTAGTTTTACAATAAATTTTTGTTTGATTTAAGTAAAATATTACTAATATCAAACAATTATTATTATTATATATTTTATTGAATATGTTTTTTATTTAAAGCAACATTTTTTTGATGTATTTCTAAATAAGCACAATATTTAATCTAACCCTAAAATGCCGTCCAACCCAATACTATTTTTTTGTTTTATCAAATGAAAAACTTTGGTAACTGCCACAGTATACCGACTATCTACCAAAAATTACCCACAGATTGCCTCCCGTCCCTCAAAATTGGAGGACAAGCCCTACCGTAGAAGTGCGATGGAGCACCTTCGTGACAAGTCCACCACGTTAACCCCTTAAGCGATTATTCCTATATTACATACGGGGCAACTGCAATGGATTATTTGGTAGTAATTCCGCTAATAAACGGGCTCAAAATAATAAAATTGTCAATTTTGAGGCATTTACCCCAAAAATAATGATCGCTTAAGGGGTTAATATTCATCTGATAGCTCCTAATATGCCAGGTAAATATGAAATTGTCTCGTCTTCGTAAATAATATAAACAAATCTCAAAGTCATTGTCATGAGTTTCGTTGTGCGCCATCTTGTGGTCAACATCTCGAACAGGTGGTACGCTAACGTCAGTATCAATACCCGGTAGTTACAAAATGCGACGGTTAACCTAAAAAGAAGTAGATGGCGCTTACAAATTTCACAGTTATGTTTTACTTCTTTTGTAATAAGTGATCTGTTGAAAATATTAGTGTGAGACATCTCTGTCCATTTCGAATTAGATAAATTGTGACGCCTTCCCCTCTGGAGTGGAAGTAGTTCAAGTATCAATCCTCAGAGGCGTTGGAGTCAACATGAAAGTACATAAAGTTGCGTACATATAAGAAAAGGAATTCAAAAAATATGTTAATAAGATTGCATATAATTTAGGCGCAAGTATGCCACCATAATAATGATGAAAAATCGCTTGTATTTCTTAACCATTTCAATAAACTTATTAATTTTTTGATAAGTAGCACCTCTTTTAAGAAAAACTTATTATTCTAGAGCAAAAGTGATTATTTCCTTCTAGTCATTTCTAATTAACTGAAGCGTCATGTTGACATTTAGAAAATTAAATGAAAGCTACGTATTTTAAATGACAGTTTTACAAAAGTATATTTTCGTGAAGTCGTGAAGTAGTTATTTAGATACTGTACGCTATTTAAGTGTTTGTGTAATACGTTGACTTGAAATAATACAATGGCCTCTTATTTTCATCCGATCTGAGATTTATTTATAAAGTGCAGGTTTTTACGTATGTAATTTGTAGCGCAATGCCCGCTTCTGCAAAATTATTTTGGATCCCACTAGAAGCTGGCAGGTAATAATCCATGCTTCATAAATATTTTTTATGGTATAAACATTTAATGTTAATTCACCTGTTTTATAAAATTATAAAAAAAATACAATATTTTTTTCTCTGCGAAATATTTGTTTATTTCCAAAAATCCCTTCATACGATTACAAATTGTTATTGCTTGAAAATTGATTGTATTACTGTGATGATTTATCATGTTTTTGCATAGAGTGTACATGTTTAAAAATACGATAATTTTGAAACCTAGTCAGAAAGATTAAAATTAAAAATTTCTAGTAAGAAAACAAGCTATTTGAAAGGTAAATAAAAACATATGGTCCAAACCCTGGCGACTGCCTCCATCACCTTAACTGTGAGGTAAAACTCCAATACATATTAATTATTGTTGTTTCAAAAGACGATAACCAATCACCCCTGCGGAATAACTTATCTTAAGTTACTTCCAAACAACTTCTATCAGAGGTGAAAGGAGGACAGAAGAACCTCAGGTTCACACCTTTACCATCACCGTAAAAACATATGATTTACCTCCAACATGCAACGCTTACTTTAGAAATACTTTTGCAGTTAGACGTTACATTATAAGCAAATGCTTCCCAGAGATTTTTTACATATCTAATGACAAATACGTACTTGATTTAATATCTTTGTCTTAAGTCTTGTCTCTGTTGTTTACTGCATTGAAAAAAATAAATACAGTTACTGTATATGAAGATGACGAAATGACGAAATTACACTTATTTAAAGAAAGAAGATACCAATATTATCCTAATGTGAAAACACACATCTTTCTGCGTGCTTTTTCAGTTTGGAATGATAACTTATTGTTAAAAGGGATCCGTAGGCGGCATTGTGGATTTACCTGGACGTCACTTGATGTATGGTGATTGCGTTTTATGCAATTCGTATACTAGTAACATAATGCAAAGCCTTTAACGTCAATCACTAAATAAAATAAGTGAATTATGTAATCTAAACAGCGATCGTATACTTCGGCTTATTATTGTTATTTACTTTTAACGTTGCCCTCGTATATGCAAATCCGTAAATATCAATTACACTTGCCGCCGTCCACGGAATTTATGGTATTACACGCGGGCAGTGTTAGGCTTAAGCTATTCACATACATATCACTTTCTAATGGGACAGGCGATAAATAAGGTAAAACTACAAATGTGTTAAACTATCAGCGATTGAGTCACGAATGCGCCCTCTTCCGGATGATTTTTCTCTCCTGTGCTCAGCGGTGTGCACTAACATTTCCTTTTGCTGATGTTTACTCGGATTTATTTGCTCTCCTAACATCTAAGTTATGCAAAATATAATCCCAATTACAAATTCCGTATATTTGTGTGTCAAAGCTACACATGTTGTACCAACAGCAATCAAACAAGTTATTTTTACAGACTTGTGTGACTATTTTTAATATATAGAATATCAATTTATTAAACAACAAATATTAAATTCGAAGTTATGTATGCTTATAACACATATTCAAATACAATATTTATAAGTACGTTTCATTTAAAGTCAATTTATCTCAAAATATAGCTTTGAACGAAAAGAATCTGAAATAATTAAATATTGCTAATTATTAAATAATATAAATAAGTTCTATTGAAGATTGTTAAGTAATTTTACTACAAAAATCTGTATTCTTCAAACAAGCATAATAAGTAGAAGAATAAGGTATTTGAAAAATATATTGGAAGTTATAGTCTAATGATTTTAACTCCAAAATTGCTTTATAATTTCCCGCACGAAGAAAAATGTATATTACAACGTATTATAAATACAATCAATGGTATTAACTCGGGGACAGTAATACATTATCTAATAAATAGTATGCATTCATTTATTACCGTTTATTAGAAAAATATACATCATATAATTATAATATTACATTATATAAAGTTTGATACTTCCTTATATTTCTAACAAACACAGTCGCGTGCTCTGTTTACCGCGTGCAAATCGGTAAAAAATTCTACGTTAAAGATTCTGAAGACGCTACGACTTTGGCGTCATTAAAATGGCGATGTGGGTGCGAGTCGTCGACTGGACCAGGGGTATCGAGAATTCGCGAAAGACTTTTCGAGAAATGAGAAAATTCGCCGAAATTCCGATCGAAACGAACCTCCCCTAACAGAAAACACTGCTAGAAGTTAGGCCAGCGAACGACGAGATGGCGCACTCCTTCGCTTCGCACTCACTTTTATTCGACCCCGTTCCAGAAAAACCTGTCGCTTTACGCTTATGAACAGTTTGTTACCGCGCGAATTGGAAATATACACGTTTTACCTGGCTTTGTTGTTTGACTCCTAAAACGGCACAGAAACACTTAAAGTATTACAAAACGGTGTTCGATTTTATCAGCTTTTTTAAAGATAATCGTCCTGGTTTGCGTCTAATATATAACTGATTATAAAATTTGCTGTCACTATTTTTATTATTTATATATTTTTCTCAGTGCGGCATCAATTAACATGTCCCTTCACGCATACTAAATTGACCAATGATCTTTAGAACCCAAAATTTAAGAAAATTATCCATAAGTTATGAGTTTTACATCTGGGAAACTCCCCGATCCTTGATATGTCAGAGAAGTTGTTACTAATGTTTAATGTTATCCAACACATCGTACGATGTAATCATATAACCTAGCCCAATGAACTTTGGTATGGCGGAGCACTGCTTGTATTAATTATGATATTAATTGATTGTGTACATAGTTATTTATATGTATATTTCTCGGACGTCTCATTAACCGTATTCTACCAGCTCCTTTAAACATCGTATCTTCGGATATAGAACAAAGGGAACGGAAAGAGAGTTTCAATCACTATACAATACTATACATAGCGAAACCCTAAAAAAAAAAAATTAAAACACAAAAATTACATAAATCCCACAATATTTTCTTTAAGTCTTTAATAGAAGTATCTATTTTAAGCATAAGATGCCATCATCATATTTCAAATCTATTCCGTTTTATAATATATTTTTACTTAATCGAAAAACATTATCAATTTAATTTAGAACTTGGGTTTTTTATGTATGTTACCCTTAACTTAAAATAGTATATTTTTATAGTCATATCTTCACGCATTTGGGAAATTAGCTTATGCTAGAAATGCAGATAATTATAATTCGATCTAAGTAATTATTTGTTGTGTCTAATAAGTAAATCTTTTAAATGCCTGTTTTAGATGCGCAAAAAAACAATGATTTAAGAGAAAGTAATCAACATTTCATAAAAACTGATATATGAAATAGAAGGTAGCATCTAGAACTGGTACAATTCCGTACTTCCATAATCCAATTTATCATTATTTTGATCATAACAATATGCTTACATTTTTATTAAATAGTGTTATTTTCTTGTCTAAAAACTTTAATTCTACACATTTATTTACACAACCTCAATGCCCAAATTTTCTTAGTATATTTGTACCTACAAACTGTGAACAATATCGACACACGTGTACTTTACTTACAGAGGATACGGGTTTTTTGTTACTTTCTCACTTCTAATGGTTTGTCGACCATGCTTTCTCTCCAGAGATTACGAATCTGTACGATATTACTCGAAAGCAATGGAGCAAAATTGCATACGACGGAAATAATTATAACCTTTCTTACGTGGCCTCCGTACAGTTCATTGTCGATTGCTTTATTAACCACGGACGTATTTTTATTTAATTAGTGTTAAAGAGTTCGAACGTACTTCGCTTACGATGACACGAATCTGAAATAAACATTTTGTTCGCTAAGCGATCGCAACATTTCTAAGTGAACAATAAATTATAAACCATAAAGGGTATCTTACTTGTGATTATTGTCTGTAGCTGTCAACGTTTGTATTAAGTATCACTTGTTAAGTATACATCTGTAGTTTCTCGCTTACACGCCTGAATTTTATTTTGTTATATATTTTAATGAGGTAAAGAACGTGTTTTTAGGATTTCTTAAAAAAAACAAACATTTCGAACAGCAATCGATGTTGTTTGAAATAATCAAATTTTATTTAAGCTAAACTATATGAGTTAATATGGGAAAAATATTCATTAATTCAGAAGCAATAATCTGTCGTTCATTTAATC